>DF359040.1:4035-22084 GCA_000787875.1 Solanum virginianum
ATAGTGGGATTGGACGAGTATTAGGGTGAAGCATACTTGTCTGTTCTTATAGTAAGAATACAATTTATATGTTTTGTAGAGAACTGATTAAACATCCACGGTTTCGAAATTTGCTACTAGTGAGCAAATAAGTGAATGAACTGCAAGTTTTGTGTCTGCTTGCTTGATGTTTTGAGCATAAATCACTCTTTTCTTCTTCATTGGATGTCAACTGAGTGATAAGTTTTGCTAAAGTAATCCTCTTTCGTCCACTTTGTATCTTTTTCCCCTCACTATGTTTTAAATTCTTCATCGTCCCTTATTCTTTTGTATTATATCAGCAAGGAGATATTGCACATATGGCTTAGACTATTGATGGGTAGTTGGTCACTAGTCATATCATGTTGGTGTTATTCTTTTTTGATTGTTAATGTTATGTATTTTTTGTTATCTCTAATGCAATTATAAACCCTTTTGCCTTTGTTTTAGAAATGTTAGTATGTTTTCTTTTAAGTCCAATGTATTGTCTGCTAGAAGTCAGATTTCTTAGAGATTTATATGCTTATAGAAAATGCATGTAAGAACTAATAGTGCTAGATAAACTAGGTTTTTGTAATACTTGAACTGAAACGGGTATCAATGATAGTCCCATCATGTTTGAGATTTGATCTGTAGTTGTTGTATCTGACCCTTAATCCTTTATATACATATCAGCAATGCAAATGGACAAATTAGGTCTTCTGACGGTAATTATTGATATATTTGTTAGAAAATCATATCGTGTTAGTATACTTCAGCTAGAAGGTAGAAATTTAGTGATACCTCAATCGAACTCTGGACTTGCAAGCATGTCTGGGGAGCTGCCATTTCTTTTTGTTTAAATCGTCCTTTACCCAAAACTGGCCATGGCGAGAGATTTTTGTCTTTTCGTTCCTTGAAGGTCTTATTTAAACAGAGAACTTGAATAGCTTTATCACATCTACTATGAATTATGTTTGAGGAGTTGTGGGATATTATTTTGATGTATTCATTATGCCAATTGTTTGGAAATGGTTAAGCACTGCAAGTGTAGGCACATACATCAACAATGTCCAGAAATATCTCAAACTTGGAATCGACCCTCAAAACTTATACTGGACCTCACTGATACAAACCAATGGTGCAAATTGATCATAGAACACGTTCCAGACCTGTTGGAATCATTAAATCACCAATTTGAGGTCATCTTGACCAAATGTTGAATGTAGTCTACCAAAACTCTAAAAAGGTAGAAATCAACTCAACGGTCAAATCACTCCCGAATGTTTTGGGATCTGTGCGGACCATCCAACCAAGTAATAATCCGTTCCTGGTGGAAGCGACCTCATCAACTCAAAATGTTGACTTTGGTCTAACTAGCCAAATTCCAAACTTCCAAAACTTAATATCTTCTCCGAAACATATTCAATCACTTTGGAAATCATTCTCTTATCCCTGCCATCTACATGAATCATAAACAACGAAAAAAAGCTAGGGGGAGGTAATTGTGAAAAAGACTGAAATCACAAAATGACCTTCAGGGTCATTACAGTGCATTAGTTCTCTTTTTATGTTTTTTTATTGCTTGGTAAATCATTTGTTTAGTTTGATCTTGATTTATTGATAGTATTTCAAAATTTCAGGATTGTTATCAACTTAATTATATTAGAACTTAAACTTTTAAAATTGAGTACTTTAAAGTGAAAAATATTTTAGTTTTGTCTAACTATTTTGTTTTATAAAATAGATTACCATCTCAAATGAAAATTTCAAGGTAGTATAGGTATAAAAATACGGTAGTCTTATTATCAATTACCATCGCAGTTTTAATATCTATTTCATTTGCTTTCTCAAAAGAATATCTATTTCACCCTGCTTGAATAAAATCCCGTGTCCTCCACTGCTGGGAAATGTAAAGATCAACTTTTTATACAACTTCTTAGGGTGTATGATGCATGTATGTATCAATATCGGAAACAAGAAGCATGGTTCTTTACTTGTTACAGTTACTTCCAAGTATCTTTTCTAAATATCTTAAGTTTAATCTCTTATTTTTCAACTTAAATATGTCCAAATTTGGTTGCCATCAGCTGCAAATATTACTGATTATTGATCAGTATCATGCATGGAAGTTAGACATAAGAACTTGTCTTACAACTTGTGTCGAATACATACAGAACACCAGTAAACATCAGCGAGCAATATTATGCTAATAATTAGAAAAAGAAATAAACGGTACAAATAAAGAAATTTGGTTTGTGTGGATTCGAATCAATAAGCAAAAATGAAGGTATGGAAATTCCTTAGTTTCTTTCCATTGGTCATTGAGTGATATTTAACATCTGTCACTCTTATTGCCCCTATAATTAAACATGTTCAACATGAAGCTCCATCTCTATGTGGTAGTGGTAAGGTTTGCGTACATTTTACCCTCTCTAGATCCCACTTGTGGGATTTCACTGGGTATGTTGTTGTTGTTGTTTGTTTTTACTCTTGCATTCCTTTCAAACCTGTGGACAACTATTTTGAGTCAAGGTCTATCAGAAACAACCTCTCTACCCCAACAAACAACCA
The DNA here is from genome assembly GCA_000787875.1 of Solanum virginianum. Taxonomy (NCBI): domain Eukaryota; kingdom Viridiplantae; phylum Streptophyta; class Magnoliopsida; order Solanales; family Solanaceae; genus Solanum; species Solanum virginianum. The sequence continues at coordinate 6,607 of DF359040.1, forward strand.
CCTAGGTGTAGTTGAAAATTTCCAACTTGCTCCCATATCGTAACACTTCCAAATGTACCCAAACTTGATTAATTCATAATCGTTGTTTGATTGTTTCCAAGAAGTGGCACACATAGGAACATCAAATAGTTGATCAATCGCCACATCCGGTGATAATGCTACAGTATGATACACCTAACGCGACATTATGATTACTTGCAAGAAAAGGGGATGTATAATATAATAATATGAAATATACTATACTACCTAGTTTCATTTATCATTTTATGCGTTAATCGAGATCATACTAGATGTCATACACCTAGTTAAATTAAAATGATAAATACAAGGGTATAAGGTTTGCATACATCTCACCCTCCCTAGACTCCACTCGTGGGAATATACTAGGTATGTTGTTGTTGTGCTTTCGAGAGTTAATCGGTACTTGTGTTGGTGGGAGATAGTAGGTATCCCCTGGAATTAGTCAAGGGGCATGTAAGTTGGCCTAGACACCACGGTCACAAAAAAAAAAAAAGTTGCCTAAACTGAGATAAGAAGCTGTACCATTATATGATGTTAATATACCACTATTAAAAAGATGTTTTGCTTTCTTATCATTGTTTCTGAGAAGCTGCTTTCCTGACAATTTTTGTTATATGGTCATTCCAATTTTAATGGTGTCTTTTGTAGACAATGAGGGGTATGCTTTAACTTGCTTCCAGCATTCTCCCTGCAAGCTTTCTCTTGATTATATATTCAGAGTTCATTTGAGTTCCTCGTTCTCTGAATGGGGTTAAGGCTACAATCTCGTATCAAGGGAATTGAAGAGGAGCCGGAAGATTGCGAGACCACATCTTCCAATAAAACTGCTATAGCTTGTCTGGTTAACTCTGAAGTAAGTGCTGTTTTAGCTGTTATGAGAAGAAATGTGAGATGGGGAGGTCGTTATGTATCCGGGGATGATCAACTAGAGCACTCGCTAATTCAGACTCTGAAGACATTACGTAAACAGATATTTTCGTGGCAGCATCAGTGGCAAACCATCAGCCCAGCCTTGTATCTCCAGCCATTTCTGGATGTTATTCGATCTGATGAAACTGGAGCACCAATAACTGGTGTTGCATTGTCTTCTGTTTTCAAGATTTTGACTCTTGATTTTCTTGATCATAATACTGTCAATGTTAAAAATGCCATGCACTCTGTAGTGGATGCTGTGACCAGCTGCAGATTTGAGGTAACTGATCCTGCATCAGAAGAGGTTGTGTTGATGAAGATACTTCAAGTACTTTTGGCCTGCATTAGAAGTAAAGCATCAGTTATGTTGAGTAATCAGCATGTTTGCACCATAGTCAATACGTGCTTTAGAGTAGTTCATCAAGCTGGAAGCAAGAGTGAACTCTTACAGCAGACAGCACGTCATACCATGCATGAACTTGTAAGAAGTATTTTTTCCCACCTTCCAGAAGTTGCCAACATGCAAAATTGTATGGTTAGTCGAGGCAGTTCCACCAAAAACAAGGTATGGTGCATCTTTGTTCTTTTATGTATCTCAAAATTATCCTTCCTGCAGTATGTTTCATCTTCCTGGTTTGTGAAATAATGATCTTTCAGAATTATCTGTGGTCCCCTCTCTTAGAGTGCAAAGTCAATAAGAATGGCAGTATATATGGTTTTATAATACTTCTCATGACCTTGTTTTACCTTATGGGCATCATTTGATAAAACCATGTTTCTTTGTGTTGGCACAAAGAAAAGATTGGGCTAAGTGGTATGACTAAAGTAAAAGCCTAAGCTTTTAGATAAGGTGGATCTTGCAATTCAAGACAAAGTAGCAAGACTGTTATAAGCTAGTGAGTGGTTTTTCTTTTTCTTTTGCATGTGTATCTAAAATACCTTTTTTTTCTTATTCTTGCCCTTGGTTGGTGTGGGGGAAGGAGTGGGACAAGAATTGTGCTCTAACAAGGTAGTCTTGGTATAATAGCACTAGAATTGGAGTTTGGGGGAGCACAAGGGGGTTTGTCTCGACCAGTGGCTTGAACCAAAATTTTTACCAAGGGGTGTCACAAAAAAAAAAAAGTAGACAAATGTAGAAAATAACTGGAGTCAACTTCAACTTATAGTATATATACATAAAACTAAAATTTCACTGCTTTCTCTGGAAAATTTCATTGTATATACAAGGTCAATTTCTTTTTTGAAGTAATTGAATCCTCTTAGTTTCTTCATGTGTTTCCTTTGATAGTTTGGATTTTCTTAGTGAAAATCCTGTTTCTTTGCTGATTAGTAGCAAAGAGAAATTATAAATGTGAATTAAAATGTTTTTTTGCTTTTTCTTCTATATGAATGTGTTTGGAACATTATATTTTAATTTCTTCTACATAGGTTGTGGGCCTTGTCAATGAGTACAGTAACAAGAAGTCAGAGAATGGCCATGGTACTTCTGAATATGATAGCCAGCCACTTTCTGGAGCTTTTACTACTTCTGCTTCCGCAGGTCTTCTTAACAATGTTATAGATGAAGGCATGGTCATGAGTGATAATGGGAAGGATAGTGTTCCTAATGATTTACATCTAATGACGGAACCATATGGAGTTCCATGCATGGTTGAGATATTTCACTTCTTATGTTCTTTGTTAAATGTTGTCGAACATATAGGGATGGGTCCCAGAGCAAATACCACAGCATTTGATGAAGATGTTCCACTGTTTGCCCTTCGTTTGATCAACTCAGCCATTGAATTGGGTGGCCCTGCTATACAGAGTCACCCTAGATTGTTGAGTTTGATTCAGGATGAATTATTCCAAAATCTGATGATATTTGGCTTGTCAATGAGTCCAGTGATACTTTCAACTGTCTGCAGCATTGTTCTAAATCTGTATCAGCATTTGTGTTCTGAACTAAAGCTACAACTTGAGGCATTCTTGTCCTGTATTGTCTTAAGACTTGCACAAAGTCGTTATGGGGCTTCATACCAGCAGCAGGAAGTAGCCATGGAGGCACTTGTTGAATTTTGTAGGCAGAAATCCTTCATGGTAGAAATGTATGCAAATTTAGACTGTGATATCACCTGCACCAATGTTTTTGAAGAACTTTCGAATTTATTGTCAAAGAGTGCATTCCCCATGAACTCTCCGCTGTCTGCCATGAACATTCTTGCTTTAGAAGGTCTGATTGCTGTAATTCAGGGAATGGCTGAGAGGATAAGCAATGGATGTAGGTCAGAGCAAAATCCAATAAATCTTGAGGAGTATGCTCCATTTTGGATGGTAAAGTGTGAGAGCTATAGTGATCCTGATCATTGGGTACCATTTGTACGTAGGCGGAAACACATAAAGAGAAGGTTAATGATTGGAGCTGATCATTTTAATCGGGACCCTAAGAAAGGGCTGGAATTTCTCCAAGGAACTTATCTGTTGCCAGAAAAACTTGATCCCCAGAGTGTCGCTTGCTTTTTCAGGTTTACAGCTGGGCTGGATAAGAATCTTGTGGGGGACTTTCTGGGAAATCATGATGAATTTTGCATACAGGTTCTTCATGAGTTCGCTGGAACATTTGATTTCGAAGACATGAACCTGGATATTGCATTGCGGCTGTTTCTGGAAACTTTTCGACTGCCTGGGGAATCTCAAAAAATTGCAAGGGTACTTGAGGCGTTTTCGGAGAGATATTATGAGCAATCTCCACAGATTCTAGCTAATAAAGATGCTGCTTTGCTGTTGTCATATTCACTAATAATGCTCAATACTGACCAACATAATGTTCAGGTAAAGAAGAAGATGACAGAGGAAGATTTCATTCGAAATAATCGGAACATTAATGGAGGTAATGATCTTCCTCGCGAATATCTATCTGAATTGTATCATTCTATCTGCAACAATGAGATCCGCACAACACCAGAGCAAAGTGCTGGTTTTGCTGAAATGAACCCCAGCCGCTGGATTGATTTGATGCACAAATCCAAGAAAACAGCTCCATATATTGTGTGTGATTCGAGAGCCTACCTTGATCATGATATGTTTGCCACTATGTCTGGTCCAACTATTGCTGCTATCTCTGTGGTATTTGATCATGCTGAACATGAGGGTGTCTACAAAACTTGTATTGATGGTTTCTTAGCTGTTGCCAAGATTTCAGCTTGCCATCATCTTGAAGATGTTTTGGATGATCTGGTAGTATCTCTATGTAAGTTCACAACTCTCTTGAATCCTTCATTGGTGGAGGAACCTGTTTTAGTTTTTGGTGACGATGCAAAAGCAAGGATGGCAACTGTTACAGTTTTCACTATCGCAAACGAATACGGTGATTTCATCCGTACTGGTTGGAGAAATATCTTGGATTGCATCTTGAGATTGCACAAGCTTGGCCTTCTTCCTGCTCGTGTGGCATGTGATGCAGCTGATGACTCAGAGGCACCTTCTGATACAGGACATGGGAAGTCCTTGCCTAATTCGTTATCTTCTGCTCATTTGCAATCTATAGGTACTCCTAGAAGATCTTCTGGACTTATGGGGCGCTTTAGTCAGCTCCTATCTTTAGATACTGAAGAGCCAAGGTCTCAACCTACCGAGCAACAACTCGCTGCTCACCAACGCACGCTGCAGACAATTCAGAAATGTCGCATTGATAGCATCTTTACAGAAAGTAAGTTTCTTCTAGCTGATTCTTTGCTACAGTTAGCACGGGCTCTCATATGGGCTGCAGGGAGACCTCAGAAAGGTAGTAGTTCTCCTGAAGATGAAGACACTGCAGTATTCTGCTTGGAACTGCTGATTGCAATCACCTTGAACAACAGAGATAGAATTAGACTTCTTTGGCAGGGAGTTTATGAGCATATTGCTAGTATCGTCCACTCAACCGTAATGCCTTGTGCTTTGATTGAGAAAGCTATTTTTGGACTCCTTCGTATCTGCCTGAGGTTGCTTCCCTATAAAGAGAACTTAGCTGATGAACTTTTGAGATCACTGCAACTTGTTCTCAAGCTTGATGCCCGGGTTGCTGATGCATACTGTGAGCAGATTACACAGGAAGTCAGTCGGCTGGTTAAAGCAAATGCCACACACATTCGTTCTCAAATGGGATGGCGAATGATTACTCTTTTACTTTCTATAACAGCAAGACATCCAGAAGCTTCTGAAGCAGGATTTGGTGCTCTGGTTTTTGTTATGTCTGATGGAGCCCATTTGTCCCCAGCCAATTATGTTCTCTGCATCGATGCAGCAAGGAATTTTGCAGAGTCTCGTGTTGGACCTGCGGATAGACCTGCTCGGGCGGTGGATCTTATGGCAGGTTCAGTTGCTAGTTTAGCATGCTGGTCCAAAGATACTAGGGAAGCTCTGGCAGAGACTGAAGCTATGAAGTTGTCCCAAGATATCGGAGAGATGTGGTTGAGGCTTGTGCAGGGACTGAGGAAAGTTTGTTTGGATCAGAGAGAAGTTAGAAATCATGCTCTTTTATCTCTACAAATGTGCCTGACAGGAGATCATGAAATTTACCTTCCAAATAGCCTATGGTTGCAGTGCTTTGATATGGTCATTTTCACAATGTTGGATGACTTGATTGAGCTTGCCTCACAAAAGGACTACCGGAACATGGAAGAGACCCTTGTTCTTGCCTTAAAGCTCCTTACAAAAGTTTTTCACCAGTTGCTGCGTGAGCTATATCAATTGACCACATTCTGTAAACTGTGGTTGGGTGTCCTCAATAGGATGGAAAAATGTATGAAGGTGAAAGTTAGAGGTAAAAAATGTGAAAAGCTTCAGGAATTAGTCCCTGAACTTCTAAAGAACACCTTGACTGTAATGAAGTCTAAGGGGGTACTTGTCAAGAGGGGCGCCCTCGGTGGAGATAGCTTATGGGAATTGACTTGGTTACATGTAAATAACATTGTTCCTTCTCTGCAATCTGAGGTTTTCCCTGATAATGATTCAGAAAATGTACAGCCTGCTCCTATGTTTGCTCAAACCAATCCTAATGAATAGTTTGTCTAGGAATTTTTCAACCTTTCCTCTTCAAGTCATCAGGAGAAGTCATGTTGGTGGGAATTTTTACACTCTGGAAGGGGAAGGACTACTATGGTTTTGCCCCAGGAGTAGAAAACACAGAGATGAATGTCTGGTGATTTTCTGCCTGAAAATTCAACAAAGATCTTTGTCAGATAATTGTGTTGGATTGAGCTCTTATGTACATAACACAGTTTTAACCCTGTTTTTACCATTTTGAATCGTCGGCGCGTTTCCGTACGAGTTCCACTAATCTGTATTAGTCTGTTCAATTCAACAAGTTTACTTTTCCTGGGATCAGCCCATTCTGTATTTGAATTTTGTCAAGGGAATGGTGTTTCAAGTTTTCAACTCTATGCCTGTTAAAGCACCATGGTATTGAATGACTAGTGGCCTTTGTATTTTGTCATCACTCCATGAGGTGAATAGATGTTTGATTAGCTTAAATGTTTTGAAAAATATTTATCCAGCATTTTAGTGATTGTCGAGTAACTCTATGGTGAACTATACATACTTTATCTTCCTTTAATAAATGGATACTATCTATCTGGTTATGTAGATTTCCATATCTAGTTTATTCTGTACGAGGGTTCCCAGGAAACATCCTCTCTACCTTGTGAGGTAGTGGTAAGGTTCGTACATTCTATCCTCTTCAATCCCACTTGTGGAATTCCATGGGGTATGTTATTGTTGGTTGTTGTTGATTAATTTGATCTACTACTACCATTTGGAGAATTTAATTTTCTAGAGAGATTATCGACTGATTTTATTTTCGCAATTACTATATTGATTTTACTTCCCTTTTTGAATTTGGCTGCTTATCCCTTTCAAAAGTTAAGTATAAATATGGACCATATCAATGAAGCTAAAGGCATAAATCAAGAAAGGACTTTGATTGACTTTGAGTAAAATTTGAATTAGTAGCATTAAATATTTTTAGTATTTTTCATTGTGAGAACAATTAAAATCAATAAAATTCAGTATTTTAGCTTATTTAAATTGTTTGTTCTTTTACAAGGAAATATCAACGATGGCTTTGTAATATATTTTCATTCTATTTACTTGGAAATGTAAGTCTATTATCTATCACAACCATTAGAAAGTTGAGAACTCTTATAAATAGTAAAAGTTATAAATATCAAGCAGATATTTGAATTAAGAGTAATATATTTTTTATATTGATTAAAATTAATTCATAATTGGTAAAAGTAAAAAACTTCATTACTAAAAATAATGATAAAGATATGATCAAAAAAATAATTTTTATTTACATTGACATACATGTAGAACCACATCCAGGTTACATTCTAAGATTTTAATTTAATTTGAATTATTAAGAAATATACAATCAACTTAGTATTGCTTATATTTTATTTTGATTTTGTATATTTCAAACATAGAGCACACAACTATAGCAACAATTAAATACTTTATAAAGCAAGAACAAAAAGTGTTTGTCTTTTTAATATTTTTTTTTGATCTCGTAGGACCTATTTGGAAAAGCATTCTCTAACAAGAATTTTTCTATATTTAGTACTCAAACTCAAACCTTTAGTTAAGCAATCCCTCCAATGTGACTTTTCTATTATTTCTATATATAAAATTTAAATTTGCTATTTTGTGGTATTGATTTTAAAGTGAAATTGATGCAATTTGAATTATACTCAAATACGCACTTTTGGTAGTATAATTAATGTTGTGTGGAAGTATATGCTGTAAACAATCTAAAAGTTGTAAATTAACATATGAAAAAACCAAAGTATATATTGTTTATCATAAGCATAACTTTTCTAATAAAAAAAATTCACTCTAAATTCTCTAATTCTTTTTATAAAGGGATTTTTTTTCAGCATACGCTCTCTTCCCTTTTGAGTCCGCGGGTGCCTAGTCTGAAGAAGTAAAGACGAGGCATAGCAAAGGCTAAGGCGATGGAAGCAAGACTAAGTCCCTATGGGTAAGGCGCCAAAGTCTTTTTAAGATGTGTAACCTATCGCTCTCCTCTATGAAAAGATTCTTCTGTAATCACTCTCAATAAAACATCCATTCTCCTTTCATCATTGAAATCTGCCATTCAATCGCAGTGATACTAATACATAGTTGTGATAGTAATCTTGATTAGGATAGCTGAAGAGGAGGCAAATGTCAGCCATATAGTTCACCCAAGTTTTTAATTTGTAAGAAAAATTATTTTCTTAAAAGAAATTGTATCTCAAAAATTGACCAACCAAAATAAAAATAACAAAAAATATTGCCATCCGAGGCACAAGAAACCCAGGAACGCTATGTGATTGACCCATAAAAGGAGTTTTGTCCACTTAATTGTCAAACAAGGCACTCATCAATAAGAAAAATACTACTTTTGTCATTGTTTTGAGGGTGTTTAATCACTAAAAAGCTTAAATAACAAAAGTAATAGTCATTGTGCATTGCAGAACAATGGTAATCCACTGATACAGATTCCTAATAATACAAGACATGAACTGAGCAGGTAAACATTCTTGGTTTGATGCTAGCTAGTCCAATCCGCAGAATATAACAGCTAATCATCTTTCTTAAGGGCATTTCCTTTGAACGTAAGAAGCCCCATGCTCTTCGTACCTGTCAATTAGCATAAACGAAAACTATAGTAATAGCAGAATTCGCAATGCTACTTTCAAAGGAATCAAAAAACTAGGAGCCTTGCCAAAAGTAGTATTGTACTCAAGCCTTAGAGAGATGTAAAACTTACTCAGACTTTGAAAACCACATTTGTTGGAAGGAACCAAGAGATGCCAATATGCTGCCCCCTATCCAAACACTGCACAATAACTTGTTAATTCACTCTTTTACTTGTTTGCCAAGTATCCATCATTCATCGAACAATGTCATATATCTTCTTCAAATTAGCATTTCAAGGTTGTGGTAAAAGCAGTTGAAATAAATGGAAGTATGTTTATCGTTCTTAACTCCGCAATTAAATGCTAAGGGGAAGGGACAAAAATAAAAAGATACTTGAAATTGTACTTGGCAAAATGCTGTCACCTTAAAACTTGGAAGTAACAAAATATGGGGAGAAGTCCAACCCGGTCCATGAATTTTGTCACATCCAGACGAGAAAAGAAAGTACAAAATGCACTTTATACAGTTGAAAGATTATAAAAGGAACTATTACCATGAAGTGAAACTGACAGAAAGAGAACTACAGAGTAATAGTTTAACCTGAATCTCCTTTCTGTAGCATTTCCACTAGCCAGTACTTTGACTCTCGCTGCCTGAGGAGACTCCTGGAAGAAGAGCATACAAGATACAGAATTAGGCTATTCAAGCTAACGAGATAAAAGAGAATGCTATCCTTGAACACAATTACATGCATTAATGGGGTAGAGGGGCATAGTTAAGAGTCAAATGGGAAACGGCACCTCTAGCAAGTCCTTCTCCAGACGTTCTTTGAGTTGTTGCATCGATGCTGTTCCCCCAGCAAGCTGTAGTGACCGGTGAAGTCAAATTAACATTTCATACTCAAATAGACGAAAAAAATAAGTCTTTGGAAATTCATATGCTGGTGGTGGGTATATGACCGAAGTTAATTAATCCAGTGATAAATTTGAGAAGCATCGGTTCTAATCTGCCACTGAACTTTCATATTGTTCTACTTTATATAGTAATTTTTATGTATTACAGAGTATGCCATAAGGAGCATCATTCCAGTTTTAAAATTAAAATCACTCAGTCATGCAGTTTCCATAAACTTCTCCTGAAGAAAGCATCATCTCACTTACAGTGCATAAAATGTGAAAAGGGGGATGTTAAAGAATTTTACTTTGTCAGGTGACTTAACAAGTATGTAAATGTAAGCAACAACAGAAAAGAAGGAAGGAGGACCCAAAAAAAAAAAAAAAACTGAAGCCTCATGCGCAAACAGATTGCAAGAAATGCTGACAGCTATACCAATATACTGCTAAAAAGTTCTCTTCGAATATCCACATCACACTTGTTTATGCTCTCTATAACCTGAAAATTTTTGAATAAATTACTAACTGAAAAAACAAAGAAAGGCGAAAGAACATTTTTAAGGACTCATGTCCTCGAAACGATATTTTATCTACACGGGCAGATTTGAGAGAGAAAGGACCAACCATTTGTGGTAGACCACGAAGGGAAGCAGCAGTTTCAGCAAAACTTTCCATACCGGGAATAGTCTGCAACACACATCAGTAAGGAAAATACCAAAGACTACATAAATGAAGGATCTGAAGGAGCTAGCTTGATATGGCAAAGGACAGACTCTCCGAATAACAGATATTTTTAAGCAGACAGACATTACAGCATTTGAAAACATATGATAGCATACAGAAAAAAGAAAAATACTTATTAGAAATCATTATAGATGGATATCTCCATCTTTGGCAATTGAAAAATAAATCTGAATCTCAAGGTAGAGGACATGGCACATAAAGTGTCACCCTATAAACATTGTACTACTGTGTGATCTGAATATTATAAACTTGTCAGTGAACCTTTGAAATACAAGTAACAAGACACTACTTTAAAAAGGTGATGTCGGACCAAAATGTGTGAACCATACAGGAGGTACACATATCAGCACAGCGAGATCCATAAACCTCATTTACTATCAAAATAATCCTTATAATATAGTACTTCTCATCCATTACAATGGAAAGAACCGAGTTTACAGATCATGCCAATGAGTGCTTCAGCTTACGCACACCCTACTTCCAAAGGATCAATAGATAAAAAGCGACAAATACAACAGAGAGGAGGCAAAGCAAGAAGCACTACAGATACAACATCTTAGGATAAACCTAAATTTAATATGGAATCATGGACAGAACAAGATGAAAGTATGTACAAACAACAGTACACATCCATCCATGAGTCGCATAAGATAAGCAAACTGAATAAGAAACCAGAATTTGGATGATAAAGCAACACCAACCCGAACCAATGATGGATTGAATAAAATATCAGGAATCTTGAATCTATCCGCTCCGACTTCTATCGTCCTGTGCCATAAAGCAACAAAATGTTAACTATAGTAAGGAATGCCACCCCCAACCCCCAATTTTGCAAAGGGTAAGAGAACAATAATGAGTTCCTACATTTGAGATCGCTAGATATTTAAGTAGTGTGAAAACGTACTGTTACATCAAATTCAAAAAAAGGATATAAACTTATAAAGTAATTCTATCTTCAGCTAGTATGACATTGTTTCAAATGATGGCCTTTGCCAATTAAGAAGGTGATCTGTAAGATTTTGAGAAGGCATAGGTTAATCAAAATAGGACACAGCAGTAACTCTGAAATATGAACAGATGAAGCCGAATAATCTTGGACAGAAAATTTACTAACATAAGTCTTCGAGTTATACCAAAAAAAGAGTAATATATTGAACAACGAAATGAACACTTACTGCCCATCAGGCAGCTCATAAGATGTCGTTGGAATGTTTGAATATGAACTGTCTGCACAAAACAGAGTAGCAGCATAATATTTTCAAACTTCAAAACATACTACATATAGAATAATTTTTTTTTTTAAAAGTGAAAACATACAAGACCAAAGTGTCATTAGGACTTGAAGCAATCTTAACTGTCATCATGAGCAAGTATATATACTCAAAAGGTCTTAAGACTGACCAAAAGATATCAGTGACATTTTATTTCGAGGAGGAAATTACTTTTTTCAGTTTTTACTTTTCTATTTCCTTCTAAGATAAGGGTATGATAGCTGATTCAGGGATTACAGAAGAGACATTTCAGTCAACACATTATAGAATGTTAGCAATATCTTCAGGGGTCATCTCCTTTCACTATGTTTGGATCAAGATTTCATTTCCTGTAAATTTCTCCAGCATTGGAGGTGAGATAATTCAATGTTTTTCAGCAGCAGAGTTGGATGAGGGAAGAGGAAACAAGATAGTATTTAATACCTAAGCTAGATGAGGATCAGAAGCTACTTGCGTTCATCAGTAACTTGTTTTTTTCCCCCTTTTGAGAGTCAAAACAGATTTTCTTTGACTGATAAAGAGTGTCATGGTTTATTAAATGTAGATTCCGAATATGTCAATTAGATTTCACAGGGACAAAGTAACTATTTCCAAATTTAACCCTAAAAGAGCAAGAGGGCATTTGATTCAGAGTGGAAGTAAACTATCTAGTGAACTGCCTTCTCACATTTCTATACATTTGTATCTTCTAGGGAGACTACATAATTAACAGAATCATTGAATCAAGAAGAGTATAAGAATATAATAGCTAAAAGGAGAAAGAAACCATCATATGGAGTATCTGGGGCTCGAGAGACGCATTCTTTGATGTCACTTGCAATCATTCTCTGCAAAAATAGAACAATACTGAGCAGCTGAGAGAAATAACAACTGGATAAAGGAAATGCTGAGAATAATTAACCTGACAATATAGCTTGTAACTCTCAGTGGTATTAGGGAAATCAAGGTCCACTGTCTGTGAAACAAATCATGAATATCAGCAACAAATCTATCAAAACATCACAAGATTAAAGGCATAAGCACTAAATTGCTAGTGGACCATGCAAATCAGAAACTCACTGCCCATTCGATGACAAAATTAGGCTTTCTATGATGCTTTTCTTTTAATCTCCCATTTGATGCGACTGGCTAAAGAAGAACCATTACATCTATGTTCAATGCAAACAGAAGGAATTCTTCAGAAACAAAGCATGAAAGTTTTGAGGGGGAAAAAAAAGAAAAAAAACTTGATGCAGGAGAAAGCAATGACACCCAAGTACAATATCTTTGACGTAAGACAAAAGTTGAGTCACAATCTGGTACTCCTTTTTTTCCTCGTATTAAAAAGAAGTTACAAAGAAACATAAACTTGCAGGAGAAAGCAATGACACCCAAGTACAATATCTTTGACGTAAGACAAAAGTTGAGTCACAATCTGGTACTCCTTTTTTTCCTCGTATTAAAAAGAAGTTACAAAGAAACATAAACTTGCAGGAGAAAGCAATGACACCCAAGTACAATATCTTTGACGTAAGACAAAAGTTGAGTCACAATCTGGTACTCCTTTTTTTCCTCGTATTAAAAAGAAGTTACAAAGAAACATAAACTTGAATACTTTAAAGTTACAATTTATGTGAAGGATTAAACAATAGACTGGTTATAGACTGAAACAAGGATGTGTTACCTGAAATTCTCCTGGACGGATCTCCTTCCGCTTGAATGAGTACCTAGGTTTTATCTAGAAATAAATGGGAAGAAAGGAAAGAAAAAATTTGTTTCATGACAAAACGGATCATTGTATTCAATCAAGTCTTAAGGATAACTGACAATAAACATCTAACCATAATGCCTTTCTGTTCCAAACTTTTTATCAAGCAATCAGTAAGAATTTCTCCCCCAATAGGAGATGTAGCAACTGCCTGTTATCAAATTAAAGAATTATAACATATCTATTCAATGAAACCAAAACAGAACTTTTTTTGATGAGTAACAAAGAAATATTATTGATGTAAAACAACAAGCATTAAGGAAATGCTGGGGCCAAAAGTAGATCAAAAGAGAACTTTACGATGCAAGTAAAGAACTAAAAAAGCAAAATACTGGCATAGTATTGCTGCAACAGAGACTACAACCAAAACAGAACTCATTATTTTTTTAATGACAAGAGAAATCCGCAGCTCCCTTTGAGTGTGCACAAGGTAAAACCCCCACTACTATGCAATAACTCGCAAACCACACAGGAGAGGTAACCCGCACTAGGCAAACCCGGTGTGACGAGCTCAACCTAGAAGGTGGTGTCGAACTTGAAACCTCCAACAGAACTTCGAGAAGTAGGAAACAATGCACATACATCTGGTGAAAATTAACATCCATAACCACTTCACTTTCCCCTTCCTTAAAAAAAAAACGGATTTTACAAGTTTGTGAGCAGCTTAGACCCGCCTCCTCAAGCAAGGAGAAGGGCTAATGCACCTCAACATGGGACACTTTTCCTCCTTCCACCTCCTATAGACAAAAAAATGCATCTTAAATATTCATCTAGAGATGTCTTCCCATTCAACACCTAACATAGATATATCAATCCTCATAAAAATTACTTGACATTCCACCTTAGAATGCATATCCAGGACTTGACTTCTTTACTTTAGCTTACAATCTAGGGAAAAAGTAGGAAAATTCTATGAATGAATAGTTAAACTTCTATTCGAGGGAAAATGCCAACCCAAAATGTAAGTTCTCTTAATGAAATTCTAGTGAGCAACAACTAGGCATTTGCTTACCAAGGAGAAGTACAAAAAGATAAAATAGGCATTTGCTTCTTTCCTTTCTCTATTTTTTCATCTCTCTCTCTCTCTCTCTCTCTCTCTCTTTAAGTTTTGACGGTGAGAGGGGGGACAACGATTAGCAGATTTGGAAACAAAATAATTTGCTTCAGAGCAATTAAACAATTTACTGAAGCATGTCAAAAAGACAAACATTAATGCGAGATCTATAGAGTGGTAAGTGGAAGCTCTGCTAATGCTAGGAAATAACTACATAATTTCCGAAAGAAAGAAATTGAAAGAGGTCATACTGCAGATTGAAAGTAGCTATCCTACAATATCTCAACAAAAAAATAGGTAAAAATGATCCTATGTTGATCTTTTTACCAGTCAAGTTCTTACAGTCAGAAAAGCAAAAGGAAAAAGGGGAAAAACACATTTAAGCAGTTGTTCTTTGTTAAAAGATACCTTTTGAAGAACATATCCATCATGAACCGGAGCAACAGTAGTCGATCCTCCACCACTGAACCAATTAGTTCAGACATCTCTTTAGCAATGCTCAATAAACAACAAAGAAACGATGCAAGAAAAAACTGATTTATAACAGTTAGCAAGGGGAAGTAACAGAAGAGAACACACATGCATTCAGTAATCTAACAGAAACAGCTACAATTTGAAAAGAGAACCGTGTCCAGATCCAAGGCCATTGAAAAATGCAAAACATTCATCAACCAATTTAATAAAAATGTAAAACACTGTACCCTAAACCTGATAACTTTTTTCTTCTAGAGTATTTGATCGGGTATCTGCTATCTACCACCGGGTAACTTCGCCCATCAAGTTTAAGGTAAATCGGAAGGAATAACCTACCATGTTTTTTTCTCTGCTGGAATTTGAACCCAGGTCTCAAAGGTTGGTACCCACTGCATTGACCACTAGGTCACACCCTTAAATGTTATTTGATAATATGCGCTTTAATTTTGTGTCCATGATTGGACATTTGATGCGTAGTTGATTGAATGGATGACTCCTATGTCTGCACTATATCATTCTTTCCAGAGTTACATTGTATAAAGTATGATTTAATGTCAAGATAGCTTGCACAACTTTGAATATATCTAGATCTTATAAGTTGGAACCAAGGCTCTCCAAGCTCTTCCAGATTCCCATGGAAATAAATTTTTCTAATCCTTCTATATATATACGCACACGCACACATACACACACACATATATATATTTTTTTTTTGGGC
>DF359040.1:22412-46217 GCA_000787875.1 Solanum virginianum
GGGGGGGGGGGGGGGGTAAAGAGGGGGAAGGTAAGTAATTTATACATAAATCTTAAGCACTATGGTTGGAATCCCAAAGATTTACATCACAGAGCTGCATACAATTGAGTAGGCTCAGCAACACAAAAAAGAAAAAAATATCTCAGGTCCTGTTTCATCTTACAGGGATCCTAGAATGCCTACAATTGCTTCAGGATCATTATATACTCGGAACTACACCAATAGCAAAAAGTGATAATACAGTCCATTTTAATCTTATGTAGAGGACTATTGATACTTGCAAAACATCTTAAATTTCTCTCTTTCCAAATTGTCCACCATATCACTGCTGGGACAATTTCCATCTGTTTTTATCTGTGCTACCACTCTCTTTATTGTTCCAGCTTGCTAGAGCCCAACCTGCCCTTTCAGGCATGGTCTACCTTATGCCTCTGAAACTAGTAAACATTTACCTTTGTAGGCCCAAGTCAACAAATATAGTTAAAAGTTTCTATCATGCATGAATGTGTGGAAGTCCAAAATGTTATTCTCTTGGTTCGAGTGAGCAATTGAGGCCCAAGTCAACAAATATAGTTAAAAGTTTCTATCATGCATGAATGTGTGGAAGTCCAAAATGTTATTCTCTTGGTTCGAGTGAGCAATTGATAACGATAACAACATATCCAGTATAGTCCCATAGAGTGAGGTTTGGGAAGGATAGGGTGTACGTAGACCTTACACCCACCATAGAGGTAGATAAGTTGTTTTCGATAGACCTTCGGCTCAAGAAAAACAATTCACAGTAGTCCAGAAAAAGAATAAATGGAAGTGAAAGCGTACCAAAGCATTCTTAACAATAACTACAGCAAAATAATATGATAATTTAAGTACCAAAAACATGTAGTAACAAAACTCAGAGGACAAGAAACTAGAGTATCAATACTATAACTACTAATATGGACAAATAGCAAGACAAATGCTCTACTACCTAATAACCTCCCACCCTAATTTGCTATGTTGCTCGAACTCCCCAAAAATACCGATGGATGTATTGGAGCCTCAAAAAATAGTGTATTTTTTAAGGATTCAACAGGGGTGTAACAATAATTATGGAGAAGTCCAAGTAGTTTAGCTAATTTGTCTACTCCACAACCTCCTACTTGAAATCATGTCCCTGGTAAGCTGAAATTGCGTCATGTCATGCCTAATCATCTCTCCCCACTACTTCTTCGGCCCATCTCTACCTCTCCTAGAATCATCCATAGTTAACCTTTCACACCTCCCCACTTGGACATATGCGCATCTCCTCTCTACATGCTCGAATTATCTTAGTTTGCTTCCGACATCTTGTCCTCCGCCGAAGTCACTCCTACGTTGTCTCAAATATCCTCATTTCTAATATTATCTCTCCTAGTATGCCCACACATCTATTGCACATCCTCATTTCTACAACCTTCATTCTTTGAACATGAAAGATCATTATTGGCCAACACTTTGTGCCATACAACATAATAGGTCTAACCATCACTCTATAGAACTTGCCCTTCAAGTTTTGGTGGTACCTTCTTATCACATAAAACTCTGAATTCAAGCCTCCATTTCATCTATCCTACACCAATATGGCAACTGACATACTCATCAATCTCACCATTTCCTTCGATAATAGACCGAAGATACTTGAAACTTCCTCTTTTTTGGATGGTTTATGCATCAAGCCTCACTTTTACACCAGCATTGTGTGTTATAGCACTAAACTTGAACTCCAATTATTCTGTCTTGATCCTGCTCAATCCGAACCCTTTACTCTTGGATGCATCTCCAAACCTTCAATTTACTATAAGAAAGAGTCTTCAATCAAAAACTATGTCATCCACAAATAATATACACCATGGCACCTCACATTGAATTTGTCACGTCAACTCATCAAAGACCAAGGCAAATAAAGACGAGCTAAGGGTTGATTTGTAGGGCAAACATTTCAAAATTGAAAAGTGCTCCGAAGTTTCTTCCTATTGTCCTTACATGAGTCTTAGCTCCATCATGCATGTTCTTGATTGCCCTAAAGTACATCATAAGTTCACCTCTAGCCTCCAAGCATCTCAAAAGAAACTTCTTTGAAGTTTCATTGTAAGCCTTTTCTAGGTCGATGAACACCATGTGTAACTTCTTTCTCTCCCTATTTTACTCAACTACTCTTACTACAAGCAAATGGTTTCCGTGGTTGAGTGTTCGGACATTAAACCAAACTTATTCTTGAGAAGAGTCACATCCATCCTCACCCTGATCTCCATCACTCTTTCTCAAACTTTCATAGTGTGGCTTAACAGTTCAATACCCCTGTAGTTGCTGCAATTCTGAATGTCACTCGTGTTCTTTGTACAAGGAAAATCATTGTACTTCATCTCCACTCTTCGGCATCTTTGCCGTCTAAAACTGACAGTAAACTTTGTCAACCACTCCACACTTGCCTTACCTATGCTCTTCCAAAATTCCATCAGAATCTCGTCTGGCCCGATTGCACTACCCCTAAGCATCATACTAGTAATACCCTTAACCTCCCAATCCTTTAGTCACCTAAATACCCACAATCATGATGCCTTCCCGAGTGCTCAAAATCAACCCAAAACAATGTCCCTATCCACCTCTTCATTAAAAGAGTATATAAAAGTATGATTATCATCTTCGTCTATAGAGTGCCTCTTCCGCCAGTACTGTGTTCCTCATTTTTAATGCACTTCACTTGATCCAGGTCACTAGCCCTCTATCTCTCATCTTGGCTAGCTGTACAATTTCTTATCCCTACTCTTTTTATCTAATTCTACTACCAGCATTCAAAAGTTGTCATTTTTGCCATTGTAACCGCTAACTTTGCCTCATTCACCATCCTTATACCTTTCCCTATTTGTTCATTTTTCCTCCCTGCCCTTACTTTCCACCAACTCCATTTACACCGCCTTTTTAGCCTCTACCTTCCCTTGGACTTCTCCATTCCACCACATGTCTTATAGATGCCCATCAAATCAGCCTCTAGATACCCAAGACCTCTTTAGTTGCTTCCTTAATGCAACTAGAAGTCCTATCTACATACTATCTCCATCCCACTACTCCCCCCAAGCCCCTGTAGTCCTTAACTTCTCCCCATCTCCAAGGCACTAGCCATAGTCAAGCTTACCCCATTTGATCCTTAGCTTGTCATCCAGAATCCTCTTCTTCTTGATCTCCAAATCCATCACCAAGAGCTTATGTTGGGTCATAAAATTCCATTCAGGATAACCTTACAATCTTTACAAAGACTCTTTATCGTTCATCGTAAGGAGCAAATAGTTTATCCGAGTATTGGCCATCATACTACAATAGGTTACTTGGTGCTCCTCCTTTTGAAAACTCAAATTGGCTACCATCAACCCAAAAGCTCTAAAGAATTGGTAACCTATTGAATATATGATAACTCAATGGTGGAAGGACCAAAAAGAGCACAATTTATTATTGGAAGATCAATTTTGTTAACAACCAAAATTTGAAGGACCAAAAATCACGACTTTGCCAGTGCTTCACTGCTTCTTCCCTTGTTTTTATCACAAATAGGGTTCACTTCATTGTTTTGAACAAAAGTTACTATCACAACTATTATGCCTCATTACGAACTAGTTAGGTTGACTATATGAAAATCCTCAAACAATCATTTTAGCATTTGTTATTGATCTTCAGGCATAAACCTAAATTGATTGTATTCACATTTGTAGTGTCTTAAGTCTATGTTCTATTGCTTTTCATTGAAATTCATTATATGTCTCATAAATTTAAGGGAGAATAGACTTATTATGTGACAAGGTAATAAAGATAAAGGATTTTTCACCATGTCAAGTAGCGATGTTGTACATTGGAGGCGGCAAGGCTTTTTAGGCACAAGGAAACTAAAGTAATAGAGTAAATAACTCAAAATGAAATGGCTATGGAGATGCTCCCATGAACCTCAAGTTTACTCGGAAGTATAACCAAAACTATTATAGCGAAGATAATAGGTGGATCTCAAAGAAAGTGCACTCTCCCTATGGATAGAGTTGTGGAGATCTATAAGAACACTTAGGCCACTAGTGACGGATCACTCTATTATCAGATGTAAAATGGGTGCAAAACCTCTTTTTGGAAGGATAACTGGTTGGGAAATAGTTTCCTCAAAGAACATTTGCCTGGCACTCATGCCTTGGACTTAAACAACGGAAGACGGTAAAAACAACACGGTCACCTTAGAGATGGAATATACACGGAATATATAGTTCAGAAGAAATCTAAATGGTTGGGAAGTGGCTACATTAGTAGAAATTTACAAGCACTTAGATGAGTCCAAATGGAAACAGGAGGACCCAAACAATGGTGGCAATAAGACTGTAACAGGTTGTTTGGTGTGAAAGATAAGTACAAATAGTCCCAAGATAAAAATATAGTGGCTCTTAAATTGTTGTTTGGTTGGCAAATGCGGGATAACTTATACTGGGACTAATAAGTAGTACCAGGATAAGTTATCCCTCCTCTTGGGTGGTATACTAATCCGGGGATAAGTTATCCCGGGATAAAAAGGGCAAATGATAAAGATATCCTTTTAAACCATTTTTATACCTCACTTTGCATACTTATGTATATTTATATTATCTTTAATTCAATATATAATAACATTCACAATCTTCCCTCCTTATTTTTATAACACCTCTTCATATTTTTCTATTAAAAAAGTACACTATATAATATAATTTTTATTGACTAATTCTTATGGTTTTTATATTTTAATTTTTCATAGATCTTTTTTTGTTTTAACAAACTTACAAATGAAAGTTCTATTTTTAAATTAAATAAGAAAAAAGTTTTATTGTAAATGCATATGGTATTATCATGGAAATGCATACATAAAAATATTTAAGCTAAATAAGATGAAAGATTTATTTTAAAAATGAATAATTGAATAACTAAAGCTAGCAAACAAAATACATAAAAAAACTAATAAAGTGAAAGGTATTTTTGTAAGCAAACAATATATTCTTAAGATTGATGCAACAAACTAAACACTCAATAGGAAATAATCTCAATATAACTTATCTCATCATTACTAATCCCAACATAACTTATCCAATTATAACTTGTATTCAAACTAAATGACCCCTAAAAGACTCTTCAGGGTAAGCTCAACACACAAGTTGTTGAAACAGGATAACCAACAAATGATCAATTGGCCATAGAAGCACATTTTGGAAAGTGAAGGTACCTTTTAAGGTTGCATATTTTACCTGGCTATTAGCTGAGGAAGCAGTTATGACTAAAGACAACTTTAGTAGAGGAGAGATTTCTCCGAAGACGCAGAGACAGTCAGCATCTGTTCCTAAAATGCAGGATAGCAGACACGCTATGGACGATTTCCATTAGTCTCAGAAAATAATTGAAGTCTTGTTTGGCTGGGAAGAGACAAAAGCAGGAACTTCAGAGAGAAAGACATGGAGTATTATCCCAGGTTGTATATGGGGGCCAATTTGGAAAGAGGAATTCCAGACATTTTGAAGATAGTTGCAACTCAGTACAACGGACCAAGTAGAACTGCATTAGACTTTTTTGCTTTTGGTGTAAACAGAACTACATAGAAGATACTGCTTCAATCATAAATATCCTAGGTTTTTGTTCCTTTTTTCCCATTGGAAGTATGGTTTCAGCACAACCTAAGCGTTATTTTGCTTAAATATACAAAACTGCTACTTTCTCAAAAAACAAAAGACATCACATACTAGAATTAAATAAAGAAGATTGAAATGGAAGAGTATTACGGGTGTACGGAGTAAATAGTGGAGATTCAAAGAGAATAACAATACAGAACAGTATCCACCTAATCTAAAGCTAGAGAATTATAGCATTTCTATAATTCACATTATAGCATATTCTTAATAATTAATATTTGATTGCAAAGATTGATTATCACATCTCCATATTTTCAAACATAATTCTTAACGGGAAAAGATAAAGGAGCTGGATGTTCCTTTGGATCGATCAGTAAGCATTCCCTGTAAGTGAATGTAAGTAGTAGCGAAAAGAAAAGGTTATTTCAATAGTCTAGATAAACCTCTCATTTTCACCATTCACTCATCAATCATCATACAGTTATGAATCAAATTTAGACGGCTACGCATGTAAATGTATAGAAACTTAACTATTCAAGAAGAAAAGAAACTGAGATGGAGGAGTTTCGAACTTGAAACCTCCAACATGGAAATCTCAAGCCCAAACCACCGCGCCAACACGAAGGGTAACCATTTAGACCTTTATAATTTTGGTGTAAACAACCATGCACCAGAAGTCATGAAGTCTCTCCAATTTATCAAATCCCGCTTGAAGGGAAGGTACAAAGCGATAATGCAGATGATATTACGAGATGAGCTATCTCAATAAAAAAACTTTATTATTGACAAGTCAAAGAAGTCATTAAAAAGAATAACCAGTAAGTAGAACATAACATCCTACCTGTCAACAACCAAAGAAGTTGCACGTCCTGATGCGAAAGATGTGAGAACCTAGCATTAACAGTACCATGAGAAAATTAACAACTAGAGCGGAATGATCTTGTAACATTAAGAAGCTACAGCTTTCTTTTATTTTTATTTTTTCTTTATTCTTGAATCAGGTAAAAGTGAAAGTTTCAGTACTAAATAGCGAAGTTTATGTTTAAGACGCTAAAAATCAAAGATTCAAAGTGGGTAAAGGCACTTACAGCATTTTTGGCCAGAAACAATGCTGGAACTTGGTATTTTTCAAACATCATCTCTGCAACCCTGTTAAATAGATGATCATCAGTCCACTGTAATTTTCATTCTGCATGGTATTTTTTCAAACATTATCTCTGCAACCCTGTTAAATAGATGATCATCAGTCCACTGTAATTTTCATTCTGCATATAGATGACATGATAATGCAAGCACCAGACTGCCTTGAGGCAAGATCCGAATGATAGTGTTCCCCCGATAGTAAGCTTCAACTTTAGCTTTGAGTAATAACTTTCCTCTATTTTCAGTTCATGATAGACAATTTCTTTCACAGTGGACACTTCATGTTCAGGAAAGTAATCCTTGGACTCGACTGACTTCAGAAGATATTTCAAACAAGGTAAGGCTTTTATAATTATATTGACACTTGGGATCCATTCTGTGGCAAACGAACAATTGATCAGTAAATCAATCAGTAGTTGACAATCCTCAGTTAGCAGACCATCATGAATATGAATTCCAGGCAACACACTAACAAGTGACATCTTATGTGAGAAATCCACCACCTATGAAGACCACAATGACCTTACAGAAAAAGTAAAGGCGGACGGACATAAATTTGATGGAAACTTGACCTAGATTTGTTCTTTAATTGGGTAGATAGCTAAGAGAACTATTTTGAGAGGTCCAAATTGCTCAAGCATGGACACAAGAATTGCTCCAGTCAAAAGAGATTTTACAGATGAACTGCTTGTATAATCTCTCTTTTGTGGATTCTTCTTCCTCTCTTTCTGTTTTATTCAACTCTGTTCTTCTCACGTCTATTTTCTCATATTTTCCCCTTCTCTTTCACCCTACTCCATTTCTAGTGCTACATCATTCATCACAATAGCACTTTAGCATTCATTAACTGTATAAGTATGCATCACCTTATTACTTAGCTTGATTGGATATATATTGCTTTCACATTAAATATACTAACAAACTTTTGGTGTTAATGACTCAAATATAAAAGGAAGCTGTCAGAATGCTTATACTTTGCCCCTTTGAAATAGAAAAGACATATGGACCTACAGGATCGATAAATATGTAAACTTTACTTAAGGATGTGCTTTCATCTTATATTTTTCATGTCCTCCTAATAAAACTGTGTTCTCCTATAAAACAGAATTAACATAAGACGCAAAAATAGGCAGAAAAGGCTGCATATTCAGGAATAATAAAGCTTGAAATCATGTACCTAATTGTAATACAATGCACAAAAGATAAATGACATAATCTAATGCGAAGTAAAAAGACTGCTAAAAGACAGATTGCATTGCTCACTTTTCCCTCTGCTGCTGAGTGTTTGAACAAGGCTCTGCAAATAACACTGGACGCTCCTTTGGATCGATCAGTAAGCATTCCCTGTAAGTGAATGTAAGTAGCAGCGAAAAGAAAAGGTTATTTCAATAATCTAGAGAAAAATCAACTTGATCAAATGATAAATGACAAAAAAAAAGAAAAAGAAATGACACAACAAAAGCATACAAGGAAGACTTTTATCTCCCTTTTTCATCAAATGAATCAGTAATACCTCATCTCTTCACATAAAGCAGGTATTTCAGTGATCAAAGAAGTCAAAAAGAGAGATGGAAGAGCGTCCCAGCATACATTTGGTGAACAGAAAGAAATCAGAGATGTTTTGAAGACAAAAGAAGTACTATACAGAAGTTGTGGATCAACCGTTTAGAACTTTATTTTTATTTTTTATTTTTTGTAATGACAAAGGGAACATGCAGCCGCTGCCATTTGGGTGCACAAAAGGTAAACCCCCGCTCCCATGCAATAGCCCGCAAACCACAAAGGAGAGGTAACCCGCACTAGGCAAGCCCGATGAGACGAGCTCGACCCAGAAGGCAAACCCCTTTCTTTAGCTAGTGAGGAGTTTCGAACTTGAAACCTCCAACATGGAAATCTCAAGCCCAAACCACCGCGCCAACACGAAGGGTAACCATTTAGACCTTTATAATTTTGGTGTAAACAAGAATACATAGAAAGAGTCTATTTTTGATGTTCTAGATTACATGTAGAAAGGCTTAGATCTAGGAACTCTTAACTGTAATTCACACAGTCTCCGGTGACTTCACAGCTTGTGTGGTCTACCTTTATATAGAAACTTGTTACAATTTTCCGAGAAAGAACATTATTATCTGATCTTCAAAAATAGAGTGCAAGCGGTCTGTAACATAATTGCGTTTCCTTTTTAGGATGAATCACTAATATGACATTATTTACACTAATATAAGAGCAATCATGCAAAGAATACGTATGCGAGTGTCTGACATGGTTACAAATCTAGATGCAATGGGTTCATATGCAAGTGTCTGGCACTGGTGAAAAAGGTTCTAGAGTGTAGGTTTTAACAAGACTCAAGCTAACCCAACTAGTAGATATCAGTTGTATCGATCTATATTTAAAACATAATATATAAAACAATTAATAATTTCTAACATAGAAAAATAACTCACACTCAAGATAAATTTTCACAAGAATGCATTTTTGGTTAACTAATTATGTTTAATATTGTGTTGTGTTAAATGATCCAAAGTTAACACAATTTATTTATTTTATAACTGAGAAATCCCCAAGGGCCAGCAGAAAAACAGTTCAAAACTCAATGAAATAATGGAGAAAAACAAGAACGACAACAATCCCAATGACATCCCAAAGGAGGTGAGAAATTTGGCTTTCAATATGAACTTTAAAGACGGAGAACCAAGAAGCAGGGGGAGAATAACAACTTCAAGTCGTCAATGATTAAAGTTGTGACATGGAATGTAAGGGGGGTAAACAACGAGAATAAAAGAAGAATAATTAGAAGTCTTCTTCAACAGTGGAGTGCAGACATATACATCTCAGTGGAAACAAAATTGGCAAAAGATACAAAGTTGATCAAACAATTATGATTCAACAAATGGCTGGGAGAATTACACCTAGAGGCTGAGGGGAGAAGGGGGGGCATAGCAGTGTTATAGGATAGGAGAAAGTGGAAGGGTGAACTGGTGGAGGCTTCTGGACAGGCGATTACCCAGATATTGGAAGGCATTAATATGAACTTAAGTTGGTTCCTAAGTTCAATTTATGTTGAATGTGACAAAGTTATCAAAAGGGAATTGTGGAGGGATATGATCAATCCAAAGAACAAATGCACAGGTCTTTGGATATTCTGTGGGGATTTCTATGTGACAAGATATCGAAAAGATCAACTGGACAGAGGTTAACAGGGGCTATGTCTGAATTCAGAGGCTACATAAATGAAAAGGAGTTAATTGACCCTCCTTTATTTGGAGGATTGTATACCTGGAGAAGGCTGAAATTATTGGCTTCCTCCAGATTGGACAGATTTCTTTACTCTCATCATTGGGACGAAACTTACTAACAAATTCGACAAAGAATTCTAACAAGACTGGAGTCTAACAACAATCTAGTGATGCTAACTTGAAGGGAGCTAAACTTGAAGAAATTTTATTTCAAGTTTGAACAATGGTAGATGCAAGTAGAAGGTTTCAAGGAGAAAGTGAAGGAGTAGTGGTGCTCCTCAACAAATGGGACCCCCTCTTTTATCTTAGCTTCCAAATTGAAGTTACTGAAAGGGAAGTTAAAAGAATGGGGTCATGAGAACAAATTGTTAGTCGGGAAAAGATAAAGGAGCAGGTAATATTAACTGAGGATGAATCCCTACAAAAGGTTCATCTACCTAGGGAGTTTGATGATGTATCCAGAAATGAGGAGATAGCTTGGAGACAAAGGTCAAGAATTCAATGGCTCAAACAGGGAACAAGAAACCAAGTACTTAAATAGGATGGCCACAGCACACAAAAGATTAAATTAATTGGAAAATTGGAAGTAAATCGCAGGGAGGTGACTGATACTGATGAGATCAAAGAAGAGATCACTAATTTCTATCAGAAGCTGTACAGAGAAATTGAGCACCAGAGGCCTGGTCTCAACTTACAAGGCACTGAAAGCATCAGCTTGGAGGAGAAGGATTGGCTACAAAGACTATTTGAGGAAGAAGAGGTGGTAGAAGGAATCAAATTGTGTGCAAGTGACAAGGCCCCTAGCGCTGATGGTTTTCCTATGAGCTTTTACCAGAGCTTCCTGGAGATGCTCAAGGTAGATATCATGAATACCATCAGACACTTCCATGATCACCAGGTCTTTAAGAAGAGCTTGAATGCCACATGTGTGGCTTGCCCATAAAAGAGAGATCGGATGCCCTTTCCGACGCAGTTCATTATGCGGAGCTGCCAACTAGCTAAGCTAGGTAGTTTGTTGTTAGAATATCTATCCTAGTAGGAAGATGGAGAGATTATAATATACACTATAGGAGAGTCAAAGAATAGGTCTGTTGGAACTATGTCAAGATTAGAACAAGAAGGAATATACGGATAATTTGCTTCTATCCTTCCCACCCACCTCAAACATATCTGGAGAGAAGAATCTGAGGGTAGCCTAATGATTAAGGGACAGGGACACTGTCAACAAAGTATGGTTCTTTTTTATCACCCCGGATGATGCACACTGCTTTAAAATAAGTGCAATGAATAATGCACCAGGAAATCCAATTAGAGATAAGTTGTCCATGAGCATCATGGCATAGGTACAGAGGAAGGAGGAGGCAACCCCCTCCCCCAACCCAATCTTGTTCTCTTTTTCTCGTTGAGTCAGATGAATCGAAAGTTCCAAACCTTCCAAAAGTGATAGGTATGGGTTCTTTTCTGACAATTTCTTAGACTATCTATCCCTTTATACCTGGTACCAAAAATTAGGATAATATTATGGGGAAATCAAACTTCCATCGAAGAGAAGCAAATGAAAGGCTTTCATAAAAATTCTCATAGAAATGATAATATTTTGGGGAAATCAAACTTCCATCGAAGAGAAGCAAATGAAAGGCTTTCATAAAAATTCTCATAGAATCGAGAATGAAGTTTTCATTTTGTACATACCAGATTATGAATAAGTAAGTGGCTTCCAATTTCCAAAAAAATACCAATTGTGTCGAACTTTCCATTGTTGGAATAGTTATGGAATCTCCATGAATAGGATCAAACCTTATTCCATGGTATTTACACGAGGTTCCTCTTTAAGAAAGTCCCCGAGAGGGCTTAGTTGATCCATGATTTATGTTTCATCTTTTGTTTCCTTTTCGTTTAGCGATAAGAAGTCTTCTTGTGTGTTATAATCTTTACGAGAATGAATCGCATATGTTGGTTGAGAATTGCTGGGGAATTCATAGATAATGACTTTGCCAGGTTCTAGGGAAGCTACTTTTCTTTTTTGTCGATCGAGCCGCTTTCCCTCACTCCACTCGTCCAGTCCTCTACACGAACTTGTACAATTGATGCCACAAAGATAGCCAACTCTATTATCAAAAGAATAAGGAAAGGGGCAACAATTTGGCACTAGATATTCGGAGGTGTGGAAAGAGCAATTGTGAGAAGCATTTATCCCCAAGAAAACAAAGGCAGTTGAGCGCAGGCAACTTTAGACCCATATGTTTGATAGGTGGGATGTACAAAATTATAGCTAAGTTGTTGAATGGGAGGATGAAAAAAGTAATCATCAAACTGGTTAACAAACATAAGATGGCATTCATAAAAGGCAGACATATCATGGATGTTGCCCTTATTGCTCGTGAATGTGTAGATACTAGACAAAGAGGGGTTGATCTCAAGTTATGTGCAAACTAGACATGGAGAAGGCATATGATCATGTCAATTGGGGTTTTTGCTCAATACCTTGAAACAAATGGGGTTTGCTAAGAGGTGGTTAAAATGGATTGAGGTTTGTATAGAAACTTTTAGGTTTTCCATTCTGACAAATGGAGAACCTGCTAGTTTTTTTTCCTTCAGAAAGACGCCTCAGGCGGGGAGATCCTTTGTCCCCTTTTCTTTTCATCTTAGTCATGAAAGGATTTGACAGCATGATGAGGGCGGCTATTCAAAACTCATGGCTGCAAGGATTCAAATGGGAAGTTTCTCCGAGGTGGATATGCAGATTTGTCATTTGCTTTATGCCGCTGACACTGTTATATTTTGTGGAGCTAAGGAGAAGCAAATTAGAATTGTTAGAAGGATCCTAGTAATCTTTGACGTTGTCTCAAGCTTGGCAGTCAATTGGAGGAAGAGTTGTATATATCCCATCAAAGAGGTTACACAAATCCAGGCATTGGCTAACATTTTGGGATGCAAAATGGAAAAACTCCCAATTGTTTATCTAGGTATATCACTTGGAAATAATCATAAAGAGCTAGTGATATGGGATGGTATAAATAAAAAAATTGAGAAGAAACTGGCAAACTAGAAATTTCAATATTCATCCTTGGGTGGGAGAACCATTCTGATAAACTACTTATGTCATGTCTCTTTCCCTATGCCAGCCAAAGTGGAAGAAAGACTTCATAAATTTAGGAGGGACTTCCTTTGGTCAGGAACTAAGGTAAAAGAATACATCTTTCAAATCGCAAACTGCTTTACTAAGTAGAAGCTTACGGGTGCTAGGGATCAAGAACTTGGGGCTACAAAACAAGTGTTTGTTAGCAAAATAGTTGTGGAGGTTTGGAAGAGAGGACCAAGAACTTTGGAAGTAAGTTATCAGTAATAAGCACGGTTAAAACAGTCCATGTTACTCCAATAAGGTGAATAACACATATGGTGTCTTTGCATGGAGAACTATTAGGAATTTATGGATTCAATTACAACACAACATTAGATACAAATTGGGGAATGGGACCAGGTTGCTTTTCTGGAAAGACCACCTAGATTGGTCAAGAGTCCTTGATGCCTTGCTATCCAGATATATATATTCTCAGCTCTTCTCCAGATGTCATGGTAAATGAGGTATGGTCTGAACAGGATAGAATTTAAGTTTTAATTTTTATGATGGCCTTGTAAGGACCCTCAAGTCAGAAGCCTAGAAAGTGCAGAAAAAGTTGGATTGGGAAAGTTCAGGGCCAATGCACAAGCCCAGTTCATGGCCAATGCACAAGCCCAGTTCATGGCCCGTGGTTCAATTCATGAGCCATAGACTTGGCTCATGAATAGGGGCTTCAGAAGGTGGAATTTTTCTAAGTAACAAAGGAACCACAAGGACCATTTATGGCCCCTGGAAGGAAACACGGACCATAGAATGAGTCATAGAGTGAGTTCCAGAAGTTGAAGGAAATATGGAGTTTCTAGAAAGGAAACCACAAAGAAGGTTACTAAATGATTGGGAGGTAGGAAGAGTAATCGAAATGCTACAAACACCAGATGATTTCAAGGGCACGGTATGGAAGCAGATGTAATGATTTGGAAACAAAGTCAGGATAGTATCTTGTTAGTTAGCAGATTGTACAAATGGAAAGTGAAGGAACTTCCGGGGGAAATCTCTGGACCATGGAGTAAGGTATGGAAAAATAAAGTGCCAAATTAAAGTGAGGTGTTTTACATGGCTTGTGGCTAGAAGGGCATGCCTAACTCATGAGAAGCTACAACGAAGAGGCTTTCAAGTAGCTTCTTGGTGTTCACTGTGTAATGAGACATATGAGACCAACAAACATTTATTCCTTCATTGTAAATTCACTACTCAACTATGGGCCATTTTTCTAAGCAAAACACACACAAGTGGACAATGCTAGAACACACAACAGACCTTCTTCGTTGTTGGGTGAGGAGAGGGGGGGAATAAGAGCCAGAAGAAATGGTGGAACATGATACCCTCTTGTATATGGTTAGATTATGTGGAGAGAAAAACAGAAGACGTGCCTTGAAAATACTGTAGAATCAGTGCAAAAGATCAAATGGCTTTATATGAGGACTTCCATTTTTTGGTGTAAAGAGGTGGGTACAGAGGATGTTGGACAGATCTTAAAATTTTTTTTTTCTTCCTTACAAGTTTAGTAGCAGCATTCTTAAGTTCATTTTTTCTGGGTTTCGATGTAAATCTTTTTGGAGGTTGCCAGCATACCCTCATTGCTGAGCAATACAACTTCACCTTTATCAAAAAAGAAAAATCTATAATGAAATTGTCATCAAAAAACCCAAATCTATAATGAACTATCTTTGTAGTCCAATTAAATCACAATATGTTTGCCTGGGCACTACTCTTAAAACCAAGCCCACCAATAATTGGCAAAGATACCCCAAGGCATTTCCTCTAAGTTCAGTGGTGGCTTCACCAAAAAGTAATCCTACTGTGTCAGTGCCCTGTTTTAGTTGAATGGTGGTTTAAATGCCTATAAATTTCAGATCTTTTTGTCTGACTTAAAAGAAGGAGAAAAATCAGAGAGGCACAGGGTGAAGCTCGTTGAATTAATGACCCTTGTTGTCTCATCTGTTCTTTCTGTGTTCTTCCTCTTCTCCTTTGTGCTTCATCTCTGTCTTCTTCGGTTCTCAGTTCACCTTTCCTTGGTCAAATTATCCACCAAACATTGATAAGATCTGATGCGAACCTCACACCCATACCAAGTGTCATGTTCAAATCACCATCCCAGCATAATTGGAGGGTCTGAACCACATTTTATAAAAGAAGACACTGTCAGTAATCCAAGTAGTAAAACCAAAACGAAGAACGTCCAATCTTGGCTAACGGTGGTCTGGGTGGCATTAGAAATACTTGCTCAACACAACCCTGCAACAAACTCTATCATATCTTAGATACTATCAAGTGTCAATTGCTTAAAACTACCTTTCAGCTATCAGGTAAATTATGAAATAGACCAATATCAACTAACCAAATGAGATTAAAAGAACAACATGAACTAACCAAATAAGATTAGAAAGAAAATCATTTAGATTTTGTCTGTCTCACACAATTTTCTAAAATATGTTTCACAGGACGCAGCAATCAGAGAGCGTGTGTGTCAGACTGCCAAGGCAACAAGATCAGCCGCATATCGCCACCTTAAGATGTTAAGATCCATCAGTGAAGGTTTCTAAGGTACTTCCATACTAGGAGGGGAGGGCAAGACACAGATAGAACAACCAAGCAACATAAACAGAGAAAAGCACATCTCCACTTACCTGAGCTGAAAATATTTGGAGTAATATTCTTCCCATTGACACAACAAAAAGTAAATGGAAGAAGAGAAATTGTTTCAACATATGAACAAAAGGAAGGACCAATTACCTAAAAGCATGATCCCATATGTTTTCTACAATCTCCCAGTCCACAACCATCCCATCCTTGATGGCCGATGTCACCTAACATGAAAATCCAACATCTCAGACAACAAAGATAAGGAAATGGCATCTCAAGAAGGTACTAGATAAATTTGTAAACTAACCTCCATGTGATCACGACGAAATCCCAAGGCTTGAGATCCCACATACAATTTCCGCTTACCCTTCGATTTAAGGTCAGGAGCAGATCCAGAATTATCCTTCGGATTATCAGGATTATCAACTTCCATTTCATCAACAGATCCAACAGCCTTTTAAAAAATCATAATATCAAAACTTACACAAAAATAGAAACGTGTAGATGAATAGTTTAAAAAAGAAGCTGAATAGAAGTATACATGAAGGGAATAGCATAGTGATATATTCACAATCCAAGCAAGTTAGTTTGTGAGTGGCTGACTTGCTAATGATATTTAAAAATTCACGTATCAACCATAATGAGGAAAGGATTTGAACTAATCCAGAGAAAACAAGAGATACTAGATATTTGATTAATCTAAAAAGGAGAATAACCAGAAAGATCCTGCTAATTATCTCAGCAGCTATGTTTGATAAACTCAGCAGCTATCTTATGTATACAACTCCAGGGACACTTCGCTGCATTAGCTAGAACTCTTATTGTTCAAGACCAAGTAGGAAAACGGAGACTTCTTTCTTCCTTTTTTTTGTTTGGTTTGTGATAACAGTGGTGTCCTTACCATCTTCACAATCAATCAACCAGTTATTATGTAGCTTCCACCAACACAGATACATGATAATGTTTTTGACCACCATATGCATGATGGAATTAACTTCCACCATCTTTTTTGAGTCTTGCTTCCCCCTTGTCTACTCCAGCAACAGAAAGATCAGCTGTGTGCTTTGGCATGGTCCAACTTTGACCAGTGATGTTGAGAAAAAGTTCCCAGAGCTGTGTTGTGAACTTGCAGTATAGGAATAGGCGACTGTTTGTTTCCCCTGTTAGATTACATAGAAAACATCTTGGTACTAGTGTCCTCCATTTCTTCTGAAGGACTTCTTGGGTTAGACAGGCTCTTCTAATTACTAACCAGGTGAAACATTGCACTTTTGTAGGAATTAAACCTCTCCAAATATGCTTCCATTGATGTTGAGCTATTCCACATCCCCCATGTCTCCCTCTCTTATAGGCATTATTAAATGTGAACTTGCCCTCCTTGTTGTGTTTCCAGATAACCCTATCTGTTGCATTTGTGTCAAGGTTAGTAACCCCTAATTTTTCCAGCAATGAGGCCACTCTCTCTATTTCCCAGTCATTCAAAAGTCTTCTGAAGGATAAGTTCTATCCTTGTATAGACCAGCAATCACTGACCTTGGCATTAGGATTGGTGCAAATGGAAAAGAGGTCTGGAAATGATTCACTCAAAGGAGTTTGATCAATCCAACCATCTCTCCAAAATTTGAAACTGCTGCCGTTCCCACTTTGAGAATCAAATTTTCTTCCAAAATGCTCCGACTGTTCTCCATACTCCCCATCCATATGGTGTTGTAACTGTGTCTGTGCATCTTGGATTCAGCTCCCCATATTTTGTTGTTATCACTTCCTTCCAGAGAGCCTTATCCTCTATGATGTATCTCCAAAGCCATTTCATCAAAAGACATCTATTTTGGACTTTAAGATTTCTGATACCTAGGCCCCCTCTTTCCTTGCTTAACATTACAGTATCCCACTTCACCAGATAGTAACCCTTGCCTTCTTTGCCTCCTTGCCAAAGAAAGTTCCTTCTAAGCCTGTGTAGTTTCTTGAGAACTTTAGAAAGTATTGGGAATAAGGACATAACATAAGTGGGTAGGGAGTCCAGCACAGAGTTAATCAGAATAACTCTGCCTCCCAATGAGAGATATTGTGCTTTCCACCTTGCGAGCTTCCTTTCTGTCTTTTCTAGGATCCCATCCCAAATCTCCAGTGCTTTATGTTTGCTCCCTAAAGGCATACCCAAATAAGTGGCTGGCAATCCATCAATTTTACATCCCAAAATGCTAGCCAAACCTTGAATTTCGGGTACATCTTTAACAGGAATCAAGCTGCTCTTCCCCCAACTAACCTTTAGGCCTGACACTGCTTCAAAGAGATTCAAAATCAATGTGATAAAGTTCAGTTGTTCAGCTTTTGGTTCGCACATGATGATGGTATCGTCTGCATACAGTAAGTGACTGATTTCTTTTACCCTTCCTGATCTGTCCCCTGTATTGAAGCTTTGATCCATCTGTGTTGTGTTGCTATTCTCATCATACTATCAAAACCTTCCATTGCTAAAATAAAGAGAAAAGGAGATAAAGGATCCCCCTGTGTCAATCCTCTTTATGAGGGGTGGAAGAAGCCGACTGGTGACTTCTATCTTTCCTCTTTTTTTTTTTGTTTGTGATAATAGTGGTGTCCTTACCATCTTCACAATTAATCTACCAGTTAGTAAACACCTTCCACCAACACGCATAAGTGATAATTCCATCACCAAGGCTTGATGATACCATCCACCTTTTTTGCCTCTACTGGGATTTGAACCCTAGTCTCTCATGGTCCATTCTAACTCCACTAACCACAGACCACATCCTTCAGTACAATCAAGGAATTTCACCATTGAACCAACATTTTACAGCAGCGGTACAAGCAATATAATAAATAAACCAACTATACCTATTTTCTGAAGGTGCAACATGGAAATGGTTGCACAAATATGTGGGAGCTTCATTAAAATTTTCTAGTTCTGAGATGCATAAGAGAAGTGAATCTTTTACTTTTTCTTTTTTTTAAGTACGGATGAGAAGTATATTTCAGTAGGCATTTGACTGCACCTTTCTTGGATGTTAGAGCTACGAGACCTTGCATAACAATAATTAACAGTCATGGTTTCGTGGTAATAACATAGAGTTGAAAATCAAATTTAGTAAAAGATTCCATGTAAATCCGTTACAGGTATCCAATCCCCAAATCATATTGAACAGCAACTCAACCTGGACAAAATAAGATGCACAAATTGTCTGAAGAGATAGTGCTTGAGGACCTGACAAAGAGCTCACAGTTACTTTAATAATTATTAAGCAATCCACCACATTTCCTGTCTCGATGAACACAAAAAATGACCATCGCACCCTAGAGAGGATTCTCAAGCCCACAAGTTTAATAGTATCACACACTAGAGAAGATTCTCAAGCCCATAAGTCTAATAGTCCTCAATTTCTCCACCATGTAGATGAGAAAAAAATGTGTGTTTCCTATTTTCTCAAACTATATGTCAATTTTTTTTAATCAATTTCAATGGGAAAAATCTTCAAATTTCAGTATTTTTGGTGGTCAAGTTGAGGAGTTTCTCTTCAAACAATTCTAATTTGATCTATAACAAAAATCTTTAAATCTGCAATATTAAAGGAAAAACTTTAGTGCTGGACAAATAGTAGTATGCTGATGCTAAGGGCTAGATCATTTCATCTAACCGCCAGCCTATACTTTACTTCAATCGCCTATCAAATGTCGTAGAGGCTCAAAAATTTGCCTATGACCAAAGTTCTAAACTTTAGCAGTTTCATCTTTAACAGAATCAAAATAACCAGTCAAATTTGGTGTTAGATACCCTGTGAGTATAAAAGTTTTTCACATTATGACTGCAATTGTATCAAGGTACTTATACTCTCTTTTCAAGGTTACACGACACGAAATACCATAGACAGGCGATAGTTACCTATAAAATGCTGGTGTAGTTAGCTTAAAACAGTTACTTCACAAAGCTTGGGATGTAAGTGTTAGTAATTGTAAGCAAACACTTTTAACTTACAGATGGGAAAACGGCTTTGGGAGCATCTTCACCAGCGTAACCAGCTTTGCAAGTATGGCTACCTAAATCTATCACAATTGCAGACACTTCATCTGTACACACAACAAACCAATAAAAAAAAAAGCTGAATTCTTGTGCTTACATATTATCATACAACATGAAAGCCCTAAACTGTCACACTGGAAGAGAGACTGAGTGATTGATACTCACCACCACCATACATGATTCGCTTTCAAAGATTGATTTAACTCTTCCTTCTTCGTGTTTGCTGCTTCTCACAAACTCTCCGCTGCGAAGGCTTTAAACTTGGGTTTTGAACAAAGCAAGTCGGTCGGGTCAGTTCAACCGGGTTGTGGATCCGCCAAAATTTAAATTCAGAGTTTTCGCTCAAGCTGTGTTTTGGAAAAAGGAGTAAATTTTTTTAATTGATACAAAGATATGTGAAGTATAAACACACATAAGTTACTTGGGCTCGTTTGGTTTGAATACAAGTTATAAAGGGATACGTTATGATGAGATAAGATATGTTGAATTAGTAATGATGAAATTATTTATTATTGAGTGTTTGATTTGTTACATAAATTTTTTTTACAAAAATATCCTTCACTTTATTACATAGTTCTTTTTTATGTATTTTCTTTACTAGCTTTAGCTATTCAATATTTATTTTTAAAATAAATTTTTTATTTTATTTAGCTTAAATAATATTATGTATGTATTTCCATGATAATACTATATACATTTAAAATAAAAATGTTCTCTTATTTAATTTAAAAATAGAGCTTCCATTTTTAAGTTTGTTAAAATAAAAGGGATTTAAGAAAAATTAAAATATAAAAAGCATAAGAATTAGTCAATAAAAATTATATCATATTAGTGTAATTTTTCAATATAAAAATATGAAGAAGTATCATAAAAATAAGGAGAGAAGGTTATGAATATTATTATAATGTAAATATTATTATGAATATTACATGAAAATTTATGTAAATATACAAAGTGAGGTATAAAAGAGGTTTAAAAGGATTTTTTGGTTATTTATCCTTTTTATCCCGGGATAAGTTATCCCGAGATTAGTATACCATCCAAGAGGATGGATCACTTATCCCGATATCATTTATTAATCCCGGGATAAGTCATCCCGGATTTGCCAACCAAACCTCAATCTGAGGGCCGCTATATTTTTATCTCGGGATTATTAACACTCATCATTTACACCAAACGACCCCTTATATAGCAAACATGTTGCACAAATATAAATACACAAGAATTCCTACTTTCCTGTTGAGTATTATTTGTCTGTATTCATAAGAAATAAAGATGACTAGATGTGTATATGAGTTAGCTTTATATTTTTTTAAAAAAACAAAATAGTGATTGTTCAAAGCTGGTTACGCTGAAAATAATAAAAATGAATGTCGTAAAGCTAGTTTCAAAGAACTATTAGAGTTAGGTCCACCATTTTACAAAACATAATTTTAATTGCAAATATGAACCATGAAAACTATCACAAATCTCTACACGAAAAACTTAATGATAGATCACTAATACATATATTTGACAAGTCATTTTGGTTCTAAGTAGCTGCAAATGCAATGGTAGTTTATAGTCCAATAAAAAAGAGGTATCGTAACAAGAAATTATATTGTAAAAGATTCATGAAGGTATTCTCATATAAATTATACAAATATTAATAATTAAAAATAATGACCACAACTTACTAATTGTTATTCATCATCTTCGGAAGTTTCTTCCTCATTTATCCATTCAAACAACAACAACAACTTATCCAATGAAATTTCACAAGTGAGGTTTGGGGAGAGTAAAAATGTACGCAGACCTTACCATTACCACTACCTCATAGAGAGATAGAGAGGTTGTTTCGGAAGACCATTGACTCATTGTTTAAATTTAAAGATTAAAATGACAAGAGTCTTTACTAGTTTATTTTCTTCCTTTTCTGAGAGAAACGACACAACTTTGAAGCAACATCACATGAAAACAAATAACAACGCAGATTAGTTCAGGAAAATCACAAAGAAATTTTTACAAATTGGGACTGTAGCTTTACTTGTGCATTGGAAAAAAGCAAAGACAATATGACTAGCAATTTGCATTATACTTTTAACAATCGGCAACGGAGTTAGATTTTTTTTTGTCTCAGGAGAGACAGAAAGTAGCATATCTGGAAAAAAGGGGTGAGGGGAAGAGAGATGAAAACTTACAAATCGGACTTGCTGGAAAAAGTGACCAGTAGAAGTTCAGCAAACGAAAGCCGACGAAGAGGAACAAGCTCAAAGCGCAGAGAGAGGGTGAGCTTTCAGGCGACTTGTGTTAGTAAAAAAATAGTTCCCATTTGAAAATTGAAGTATTACCTTTGGTGTTAAATGCACGGTGGAGCTTTCAGGCAACTTGTGTTAGTCTAAATACACGGTGGAGCTGTACCGTCGATTTTGTGAATTTTGGTGGAGTATTCTCTCCAAAAGGACGTTGGTGGTGTTGAAGAAGTTGAAGTGCTGAGGTTCTGCTCTAGTGAAAAATACTTGTGAAAATTGAACTAGAAGTGCCACTTAAGTCTTGAAATTATAAAAGGTAGACAATTTTGATCAGCCAAGGTCAAAGTTGTCCTTAATTAGATATTAAGGAGGTTTAATTTAATTGGGGGGGGGGGGAGATGTATATCTTTAAAACTTTAGCAACTACTTATTTTTTTTCAAAAACTTGTATAATCTTTATAATAAAATTTAAAAGACAAAAACTTTTTTCAAAATTACATATCCCTTCAACTTCCCACCCCTCACCCCACGATCAGGCAAAAAGAAAGAAAAAAAAAGGTTTTTCTTGAGGTTCTTCATCTTCACTTCTTCTTCTTCTTTCTTTCTTTCTTCTTTACTCTCTTTGCCATTTTTGTCGTCATTGCCATCTCACTTATCATTGTCGTCATCGTCAACTTTGTCCCTACCATCGCATCGTCAATCTCGGCCATCGCATCGTCAATCTTATCTTCCTTAAAGGTGAGATTTTGTTTATTTTTTCACTACTATAGTTTTGATTTTTATTGTACAAATAATTATTTAGCTTTAGGAAGATGAAAAATATGTATTTTGCTCTAATTTCTACTTGATGTTGTTTGATTTGTTGTTGTACTTTTTGAATAGAATTTCGCTATGAGTGCTCTTATTTTTGTAGTTATTTTGAGAAAAATACTTGGTTGGTTAGTTGATTTTGGGTATGGGTGTTGTTGATGTTATTTGATTTTTGTTATTGTAGTCATTGTGAGTTTTGAGAAAAATGTCGGGTTGGTTGGTTGATTTCGGGTATGGGTGTTATTCTTGTTGTTTGATTTTCATTAGTGTAGTCATTGCGAGCAAAATGTTGGATTGGTTTGGCTAATTTCGAGTAGGGTTCACAACAATTGTTGAAATATTACAACAACTGCATAACTGGGTATGGGTGTTGTTTGTTGTTTGATTTTTGTTGTTGTAGTACTTTGTGAGAAAAATATTGGTCAATTTTAAAGTATTGGTTGCAACTGTTGAACTAACTAGAACAATTGTTGTGGTTGTTATTTTTGTTTGATTTTAATTATTATGTTTGTTGGTGTTGTTTGATTTGTTGGACTCTTTAATGATACACTTTCGGGTATGTAGGTGATGTAGTTGTTTGTTTGTTGTACTTTTTTTGTGAATAAAGAGTACATATTGGTCATGTAGAGAGGTTCCTAAGCATTGATTTTTCTTGTGCTTATTGAGAGTGATTGACCAAACTAATAGATAATCTCTATTTTGTGACAGGACTATCCACTTAAATGGCATGATCAAAACGAAGAAATCGTGGACCCAATGATGCTCCTACTAGAGCTTCCAGAAGGGGGCTCGTTATATCGGAAGATGAACAAGAGGATGATTAGTCACAACTGACACATCTTATTGAAGAACTCAGTGCTCATGCTGGTGCTGGTGCCAACCTCATAGAT
This sequence comes from Solanum virginianum, assembly GCA_000787875.1. Lineage (NCBI taxonomy): Eukaryota > Viridiplantae > Streptophyta > Magnoliopsida > Solanales > Solanaceae > Solanum > Solanum virginianum. The sequence continues at coordinate 46,102 of DF359040.1, forward strand.
GCTGAATAGAGTTCCTCGGGTGTAGCAGCTGCTGTACACAGTACCCTAGCTGGGTTACAGTACTCCAGCTGTTGCACCCAATACATCAGATGTTGGATCAAGTTCATCAACTGTTG
>DF359039.1:3496-15281 GCA_000787875.1 Solanum virginianum
GTTCTGGTCCTGCAAGAGAGGAGTATTTGTCACTGCCATGTCCCCTTTTTGTCTAAATCAGTACATCCTTCTGTCGAATTTATTAAAAGTGCTAATCTTGTTCTATTGTATAAGCGTGTATGGGTGAGATCTTGTGGTTTTAAACTCATTTGGTTCCATCACCCTGTTAAGACAGAACTTGTTCTAACCCTTTGTTAATCCCTGAAATGTTACTGCCAAGTATATTAGGATTAGGCTTGAAAGGATGGTCTTCATTGAGGTTGAGGTTTATTGTTTAACATGTTGTTTTCAACACTGAATTGTGTGATTTCTTTCTTCTGAAATTGCTTCTAAACATGAGATACCGCAGGAGTTGTGAGGATGTTTATTAGTTGAAAGTGAAAATTTAGTCTATTTTCTGCTGCACTTGTGATAACTGAGCAATAAATGTAGTGTTAATGCTTAATGTTATGCTGATACGTTGTCAAAATTTAAACTGGTGGGATAAATTGAGTTGGGAAGTCTGAGTATCTTCTCACCCACTTTAACGCCTAGAAGTCTTTATCTAATTATTTTGTATAGGTATGGGTCAATTGTAGACTTTGGACCTCTGGGAACGTAAGTTAAATTGGGATCACATTTGAATTGAATTGACGGGCGTTTAAGGTATGTAAAGCACTTGTTTGATGGCATGACTTAGTAATCTTAGTTATTGTTGTAAGCTTCGTAAAATTCCTTTTCCTTTGCAATTCGGGTGTAAATATATCTCACGTTCGTTTCTTGGTATTCTTGTAGAAACTTAGCTATGTTTTGACTCTTGTGCATTCAAGGTCCGCAAGTTGTAAAAGTATGGCAAGTTTGATGCATTTAGGAGAAAATGCTTTTCTAAACCTTTGAAAAGCATATAACTTTTGATAAAAATCCCAAATCACCTTAAAGATTGTTTTGAGACGCTTTCTAGTAGTTGTATGATATAGGTAATATATGTTCCTCCTGATTCGGGCTCGTCCGGGTTTCCATCGGCCGTGGAACCCGCAATGCCCTTTATCCAAAAATTTGGAACTTTAAAGAAAGTATGAACAAATGTTACTTTGATTTCAAGCATGAATATTTTGCATATCTTTAGACTCGTGATACTGGTTTTGTGCATATGATTTCTCACGACTCTATTCGTGCCTGTTATGATATCCTTCACGGGTTCCCGGGCCGGCTATTGTTGTGCGTGTTATGTTATCTGTATATATATTCTGAAGTAGGTAGTTTCGAGTCATAAGGAGCTGGGTTTTTGATATGTTAGCATTATGACTTGTGGGTGCAGCGGTATTCCCTGGCTCACTTATCGACTGACTTGTAGGTGCAGCGGTCTTCCCTGGCTCACGTGAGTGCAGTGGTCTTCCCTGGCTCACTTATTCTATGTTGGTATTATATGATAGAGATTTCGGAGATTAAACTTTCTGGTGATTGTGGTGGATGACGTATGTTTTGGAGGTCACCAGCGGTTCTGGTCCGTTCGGCATGATATGGTATTTTGAACGTAAGCATTTTGATATTTTAGTTACGTTTTGGATTATTATGATTCTGTTCAGTTATTACTCCGACTTATATTTTGCAGAATTTAATATTCTTGGATATGCATTCGATTTTCATACACTTATTTTGATTATTACTTTGATTTACACTCTGTTTATTCTGCTTTACATATTCGGTACGTATATCGTACTGACCCCCTTTGCTTCGGGGGCTGCATTTCATGCCCGCAGGCACCAATGTACAGGTTAAAGGTCCTCCAGCTTAGGATTTTCCACCTGCTGATTGAAGTGCTCCTTTGCTTCGGAGCGGATACTTGGTATCTATATACTTAGTTATTATTTTGCACTTTTGTACATTTGAGGGTACGACGGGGTCCTGTCCCGTCTTATGATTCTATTGGCCTATATAGAGGTCTGTGGACACCTGTGAGTATGGGTTTAGCGATTTATATGACTGTACACGTATAATTTGTATGCTGGGCGGGTTAACCGCAGCAGTGACCTTGTCGGCCCGCTTATATATATATGTTACATTATGTTACATTAAAGGTTAAAAATGTAGAAATATGGGTCTGTTCTCTGTGTCTTGTTCTGTTCTGGTCCAGCAAGAGAGGAGTATTTGTCACTGTCATGTCCCCTTTTTGTCTAAATCAGGACATCCTTCTGTCGAATTTATTAAAAGTACTAATCTTGTTCTATTGTATAAGCGTGTGTGGGTGAGACCTTGTGGTTTTAAACTCATTTGGTTCCATCACCCTGTTAAGACAGAACTTGTTCTCACCCTTTGTTAATCCCTGAAATGTTACTGCCAAGTATATTAGGATTAGGCTTGAAAGGATGGTCTTCATTGAGCCTGAGGTTTCATGTTTAACATGTTGTTTTCAACACTAAATTGTGTGATTTCTTTCTTTTGAAATTGCTTCTAAACATTAGATACCGCAGGAGTTGTGAGGATGTTTGTTAGTTGAAAGTGAAAATTTAGTCTGTTTTCTGTTGCACCTGTGATAACTGAGGAGTAAATATAGTGTTGATGCTTAATGTTATGCTGATACGTTGTCAAAATTTGAACTGGTGGGATAAATTGAGTTGGGAAGTCTGAGTACCTTCTCACCCACTTTAATGCATAGAAGTCTTTACCTAATTGTTTGTATAGGTATGGATCAATTGTAGACTTTGGACCTCCGGGAACGTAAGTTGAATTGGGGTCGCATTTGAATTGAATTAACGGGCGTTTGAGGTATGTAAAGCACTTGTTTGATGGCATGACTTAGTAAACTTAGTTATTGTTGTAAGCTCTGACTTAGTAATCTTAGTTATTGTTGTAAGCTTTGAGGTATGTAAAGCACTTGTTTGATGGCATGACTTAGTAAACTTAGTTATTGTTGTAAGCTCCGTAAGATCCCTTTTCCTTTGCAATTCGGGTGTAAATATATCTCACGTTCGTTTCTTGGTATTCTTGTAGAAATTTAGCTATGTTTTGACTCTTGTGCATTCAAGGTCCGTAAGTTATAAAAGTATGGCAAGTTTGATGCATTTGGGAGAAAATGCTTCTCTAAACCTTTGAAAAGCATATAACTTTTGATAAAAATCCCAAATCACCTTAAAGATTGTTTTGAGACGCTTCCTAGTAGTTGCATGATATAGGTAAAATATGTTCCTCCTGGTTCGGGCTTGTCCAGGTTTCCATCGGTCGTGGGACCCGCGATGTCCTTTATCCAAAAATTTGGAACTTTAAAGAAAGTATGAACAAACGCTACTTTGATTCCAAGCATGAATATTTTGCATATCTTTGGACTCATGATACTGGTTTTATGCATGTGATTTCTCACGACTCTATTCGTGCCTGTTATGATATTCTTCATCGATTCTCGGGCCGGCTATTGTCGTGCGTGTTATTCTATCTGTATATATATTCCGAAGTAGGCAGTTTGGAGTCATAAGGAGCTGGGCTTTTGATATGTTGGCATTATGACTTGTGGGTGCAGCGGTCTTCCCTGACTCACTTATCGGCTGACTTGTGGATGCAACAATCTTCCTTGGCTCACGTGAGTGCAGTGGTCTTCCCTGGCTCACTTATCAGCATTATGCCATCTCTGTATTATGACTTGTGAGTGCAGCGGTCTTCCCTGACTCACTTATTATGCCATCTCTGTATTATGACTTGTGAGTGTAGCGGTCTTCCCTAGCTCACTTATCCTATGTTGGTATTATGTCATGGAGATTTTGAAGATTTGAACTTTCTGGTGATTGTGGTGGGTACACGTATGGTTTGTATGCTGGGCGGGTTAACCGTAGCGGTGACCTTGTGGCCCGCTTATATATATATATATTTATATATTCTGAGTTTTTTTCTGTTTGCAGGGTTAGGTAGTCAATAAAATAGAGGAAACTCTGCCGAAATTTCTTTAAAATGGTACACTGGTTATAATTTGGTTTGGTATTCAGATTCGGGTGCCCCAATCGGGCACTAGTCACGGCCCACGAGGTTGGGTCGTGACACACCTGACTTGAGATATTACTTTACTACTTGTAAATAGATGGAGAGGTTAGAAACAAAATAATAGAAATTTTTAAATAACAAAAATTTATTAGATTAAACTAACTAAACGAAGGCCATAATATAATGCGAATAAAGCAAGTTAAGCTGACATAACAATTAATATTATTTTTTTTAAATTCAAAAAGTTAAAAAGAAAGGGAAAAGAATATGAAACAAAGAAAGTGAGTGTATAATATAAGGAAACTTGATAATCACATTAAAATTCGAGAAAAATCGTAAAATAAGATTCAGCACCACTTGGCACAAATCAATGAAGGGAGTGAATGAATCAAAAGTTGAAATTGAAGTATTTTTATAGAAGTAGAGAAGTCATAAATCAAAAAAGAAAGAAAATAATATTTTATTATATTTAGAACAAAACTTTTCATCATATAATTAAAATTCAGGGTGGAATTAGAAGAACTTTTATTTATTTTCAAGCAATTAATATCTTTTTCCCTTTTAAATTTAATTTTGTTTTAAAATCATTGTTTGGGTTTCCTCTTCAAAGTGGAAAACTTGTGTTATTAAAGGAAAAAAAGTAAAAAAAAATAAAATTAACCGTGTTCCTTACAAAAAACAAAGGTTTTTTCCTTAAAATATATTTTTTCTTTTTCAACGTGTTTCCCTTTTTTTTTCCTCTCTTTTTTGACTAATTTTCTTTTACACCAAGTCTATTTCAATTAGAAAAAGATTCTTTGTGTTGAGATTTTTCTTTATTTAATTTTTCCTTTAATTTTTTGTTGGACGTGTTTTCCTTTTAAACTTTCTTTCTTTTTGACTATTTCCTTTTACACAAAGTCTATTTTAGTTGAAAAAAAAATTCTTTGTGTATGATTTTTTATTTAATTTTTATTTTTATTTAATATTATTAAAATAATAATTCTAAAAAAATGTAAAAGTGAAAAGACAATTTTGTCTAAAGAGGAGTCTTTTAATGAAGGACAAAAAGTTCAAACAACATTATTAAGGGTTTTCACACTTTTAATATAGTATAGATAATATACAAATTAGTTTAGGGTATGTGCTTTTGCACGTATGTGTCATGTCAATCTTAAAATTATATATAAATAACAATTGCCATTAAAATAAATACAATATTTGTATAAACAAAATTTAAGTAAATATTATTAATTTGATGCAATAGTTTAATATATATATATATATATATATATATATATATATATATATATATATATATATATATATATTATGAACGGGCAAAGATTAAAAAAAATCAATTCAGTTACTTATAAATTGAATGGTTAGGAGTTAAATAATTAATTAATTAAAATTTAATTTTAAAAAAGACTCCTAAATATAAAAAGAGTAATTTAATGTTTCCAACGTAATTTAATTACTCTTTTTCATTTTTAAATTTGTTATATTACATACTTTTATTAACAAAATATTTGATGATTAAAGTATTAGTTAATTTCAAAGTCTTAAATATTCGAAACATTTTTTCTTCGTACCCTTAACAATTATTTATATAGAATAGTCCTAACTCAAGAGTGAATTCTAAATATAAAGAAATTCTAATTCAAAAATGAATCTTGAAACTAAATAAATAAAAGATAAAATAATAAACTAAGAAAAATAGTAAAAAAATGATTTCATCTAAACCAGGGTATTTTAATGAAGGGCATGCGTGGCTTGATAGTTTTAGAAAAAAGGTAAGCGCCTTATGCCCCTAAATTTAAGGAGCCTCAATTTTTATTTTAGTCATAACAGGTTATAGATTTTTTTTTAGAAGAAAATATATAGCAAGTAGTATTTATGGTAAAGATAATTTATTTCATATAAAAAGAAGGAATTACCAGAATATGTTTAGATAATTATATGATCAATTGAAAAGAATTACCCAATAAAATCAATTATAATTTCTTTAAACAATTTTGTATCTCAAAGAGATAGAAGAATAAGATTCGTAAGAAAATATATTAATTTTTTTTTAAAAAAAGTTCAAGGCCTCTATTCGATTTTCGCCTTAGGCCGCTAATATGCTTGAGCCGTTTATGAATTGAAGGACAAAAAATTCAAACAATATTTCTACGGACCTTCACACTTTTAACATATTATAAATATAGATAGATTGATAAATTCTCACATTTGGTATGACAACTGATTTGGAGTGAAGAAAGTGATCAATGTATAATCAATAATCTCTTTACAACAACCTCGATTATCATAATCTTTTATTGCCTTTTATAATAATTGATTGTTCTATACCTACGATAATATTTTGATAGTTATATCTTATTGGATGCAATAGATATTGACACCCAATTTTGATCCAACACTTCAAAAATTCACGTTTTTTATGTTGATATTTTTTTTGATAGTTTAAAATCTATTTTGAGCAATTTTAGGATAATTTTGCATAATTATTTTTATTTTCAAAATAATAGAATTTTGATTAACGTAATTTTAAATTTTAAATGCCATATGATAATTCTTTTTTCTTGTTCAAATATAATATATGTGTTCGTCCAATCGGCCCACAATTTGTACTCATTATACCATTAATATTTAAATTAGAATTTTATAATTTTGAGATTTTTTAGGCTTTCACTGTCCATTATGTCCTCCGGCGAAAGATTGCCGGAGCTCCGATCGGTAACCGCCAGACTCATTCCCGGCCAGCCTTCTTCCCCACCCAACCCATCACCATTTCTGCCACCTAAACCAACTGAAAACCACCAGCAAAACTTCACCTAAAACCACTACCCAAATGCCACCCCCACAGCCCCAATTGATCACCATTTCTCACCAGTAAACGACCCTAAAACAACCTTCAAACTCCCACCATAGTCACCCGGAAAACCACTGAAAAATTAGCAAACAAATGCCCCCAAACACAGCCGCAAAACCAGACCAAAAGCACCACCAAACCAGCACCAAATCACCTCCAAAAGCTGCCTGAAAACCCCACCACAAACCTCCAATATCAGTCAGCGAAATCAGCCCCATTTCGCCCCCATTTCTGCAACCAAACGCACTTGAAATGACCCCAAAATCCACCCAAAACCGCCGCAAAACTCCACCTGAAAACAGCCACCAAAACGTCATTTCCGACCATCCCTTTGCCTCACTGAAAAACACCATTTCCCCACTGTTTCGACCCCTGAAACAGCCACCAAAACGTCATTTCCGACCATCCCTTTGCCTCACTGAAAAACACCATTTCCCCACTGTTTCGACCCCTGAAACAGCCACCAAAACCACCTAAAATCAGCTATTAACACCCTCAAACAACCATCCCAAACCAGTCTGAAAACCAACCCAAAACCCCATCCCAAGCACCTCCAAGCTCGACTTGAAAATCACCCGATTCAACCCAAAACCAGCAACCAACCACACCCAGCAGCCCCTCAAAACGCCACCCACGAACCACCCTCGACCATCACAAAAGAGTCCAAAAAATGACCCAAAATCAACCTCAAAAACCGACCAAAAACACCACAAAATTCGCCCCAAAACCCCGACCCAAAAACCCCATAAAAAATTAACCAAATACACCTCTGACGTGCCACCCAAAACCCACGGAAAACCAACCCCAAACGCACTGGAAAACAACCCCAAGAAAACTCCAGCGGGTTCATGGCTCCAGACCGGCTACTTTGATCCCGTCTAAGCTCACTGTCAACTTGGTCCTTCCTTACTCATCTGAACTCTCTGGTAAAGAGGTTGACATGGTTATAATCCCTGCAACAACATATGTATCTTCTTTTACACTTTTCACAAATTTTATTTTATTTTATTATTTTTTTAATTATTATTTGTTATTGCTTTATCTATTTACTGTCTTTGATATATTAATTATTTAGTCTATTACTTTGTCATTTCTATATGTTTAATTGATTTTTACTATTTGTCAACTGCAATTTTTTGCTCTAATGTGAATTGACTGTTTTGTTTTTATTATATATATAATTTCTTGTTGCTATTGGCTTACTGCATTATTACTAAATAAAGTAGTTTTGTTAAGATTTGAGTTATTTATTGTTGTTCTAATTAAAGTTGAGCCAATCGTTTGCCTCGTTATCTGTTATTGCATTATATCACTATTATTATTCATTAGATTGTTTATATATTATTTTGTATTGGGTTTTGATTGTGCTACATTTTGTTCTTTATTAAAGTTATTCATTATTTATTAAACATGGCCAATGACGAATCTATTCGTCGAATTTTGAGGTCTTCCCATTCAAAAAGACAATTTTTTTTAGTTTGATTGATGTTTGTTACATGTTAAATTTCAAATTTTCTAGTTTAAGTTCATTGTTTGTTACACTTGGCTAATAACGAATCTATCCGTCGGATTTCGAGGCCTTCCCATTTAAAAAATAGAATAATATTAGTTTATTCTTTATTTTTTTATTATTATGTATATTATTTTTGTGTGTTTATCTCATCGATTATTATACTTGTGTGATACTGTGTATTTTCTCCTCAATTTGTAAAAAATAAATTCAGTCGAGACCCACAGTTGTGGATTCTGAAGGGCGCTAATACCTTCCCTTCGGAATAACTTGAACCCTTACTCAGAATTTTTGGTTCGCAGACTATTTTATAGATAATTAATTGGTTTCCTAATTATCCTTAAAATTAGGTGGCGACTCTTAAATTAAATTATTTTTTCTTTAAGCAGACTATTTTGTAAATAATTATTTGGTTTACTAATTATCCTTAAAATTAGGTGGCGACTCCTAAATTAAATTATTTTTTTTAAAATTCTTTTATTTTTATTTTTATTATTTATTTTATTTTATTTATTTATTGAGTTGCCACGATATTGCGCGTTCGAGATGTCAACAATAGACGCACCAAAAAATCAATGTGCTTATGTTATAAAAGATGATAAAATTAATTATTTAATTCGGAAAGGGAGTGGGGAGGGGGGTTTATACATGATTTTTGATAACTAAGTTGTTATTCACGTATAGTCAAAGTATACTATTTGATGGATCCTACCAATCTGTTGAAGTGGCTCTTTCATAATGTTCTTTTTAGGGGTGAACAAAATCAAACCAAAAATCAAATCAAATTGTAAATCAAGTCAATTCGACAAAAAAAAATTCAACTAGTGGTTCGATTTGACTTAGTTTGGTATTGACGAAAAAAATCTGACTATATTTGAGTTGGTTTGATTTTGATTTTAAAAAATCAACCTGAGGCCAAACCAACCCGACATTATATGTATATATATATGTCCTCTTAACATATTATTTTTAATTTGACTTGAAATTTCGAATGATCTAATAAATGTTATAGTTCATAGATATTAGTAGGGATAATAACCTTTTTGAGTTTCTTTTATTGAATATTTACTATTTTTCAATATATTTTTTAATTTATTATCTAGATATACCATATTTAGAAAATATTTAGCATTTGTAGTAAATGTACTATGCATTAAAAGTGAATTATATATGTAATCTCTCTCTCTCTCTATCTCTCTCTCTCTCTCTCTCTCTCTCTCTCTCTCTCTATATATATATATATATATATATATATATACAAATTCACCTTTGAAGATCGATTAGTCAACTTGTTCAAATTGATACCATTGAAGAATTTGATCTTTTTGGTATCCCAACTTCTAGTTTGGTTCTTTATTTTGGGGCTGTATATACTGGATGATTAGTACTTTTTTTGAACATTAGTTTACTAATTAGTAGTTTCTAAGAAATTGAAAAGCAAGTTAGCATGTAAAAGCAACTTCATTATTCATATTAATCAACTTCTTCTATGGCTAGAAAAGGAGAATTATCTTTCTATACATAATTTTGTAAGAAAAGGTTGGTTACCAAATCATTCAAAAAAAATCCGAAAAACCCAAAAAATCCGAGAAACCCAAAAAAATCCGAAATTGAAAAACTCAAATTTTATTGAACGAGAAACCCGAAAAAATCCGAAAAAACTCGAAATTGAAAAACCCAAATTGTATTGGTTTGGTTTGGTTTGGTCTATATTTTAAAAATTCGACATAAATGATTTGGTTTGATATTTAAAAAATCTGAACCAACTCGGACCATATACACCCTAGTTCTTTTTCCTTTTGACTCTTATGTTTTTTAATCTGCTGTGTTTGTGAACTTGTAGGAAATCTCAAACCTAGGGAAAGTCCATTTAATCGAAATTTTGTCGTACTACTATATGTAATAAACTCAACAATAATTTGAAGTTTCTTTTTGGCAATTTGATGGATTTTTATAGCAATCTTTCAAGACCTACTATTTTAATTTTCTTGCAAAAACTAGTAGTCTATTGGCATTTGTTGTTGAGGTCACAAAATAAAGCTACAATTTCTAGCTTATTTGATCAAATTTCTAAAATTTACTTATCTTAAAAATATTTTGGAAAAATAACCTAATTAGGTAAACATATGATATGTATTTATATTATGCAACTATAATTTGAAAAAAATTATAATTTATAGCTATAGTTAGGATTTTGTTTCTATTTTCTCTCCTCTCTTCCTCTCTCTAGCCTCTCTCTGCAATTTCTTGCCAAATATATAATTACAAATGTATACCAGCTGCATATATAATTATTTTGATAGATATAGATATACAATTCTCCTCTCTCCACTCTCTACTCTCTCTCGATCTGGCTCACCTCTCTTGTCCCTCTCCCAATCTCGCTTGCTAGATATACAAATACATATGTGTATTAGTTACAGATATATAATTATTTGACCGATATACACATACAATTCGCCTTTCTCCTCCCTCTCTCGATCTCACTCTCCTCTCTCCTCCCCTTCAGGTCACATAGACGAGATTATGTCGTGTAATTATGTAAAATATAGCTATTTGACTGTAACACCTGGTAAAATTACCAAAATACTCCTAGAACGGAGACGTGCGCGTAACACATCTTTCCAATCTTGGATGGAAAATTCGAGATCGAATTTGCGATCAGTACAAAAAATTGAGTCAGAAAATGGTCTCGACCCTATTTAAGAGCAACAGGTCAAAAATAATTTTCACAAAATTGACCAGAAACAGTAAAGGTACGCGACAGGGCCGCGACGCAGACCTATCGCGAACCCAAAACAGTGAGGGTACGCAACAGCTTCGCACTTATATATTTTCTCAATTTTTTGACAGGATTGAATTTTTGAAATTCACAGGTGCGGACTTGTTATCCCGACCTGTTCCACCAAGTTTAAAAATTTTAACTAGATTTCCCCCCACCTCTTCTAAACTTAACTCACGACCCATTTAGGTCGTTTTGATGAGTAAATAGGAAAAAAACCCATTTTAAGTCCTTCTTCACAATACTTGCAAGTTAAGGCTTGAGAGAGAAAAGAAAGAAGAATGTGAGACTGGAGAATTCTTGACGGGTGATTTGAAGAGATTTATCCCAAGTATGTAAGGCTAAACGAAAATATGAGATTGTTCTCTCATGTGCCCCATAAATAGTCTTAGATGAGAGTTGAAAGTTCTTGAGTTTAAATGCATGATTCTTGATTATTCTCTTGAAAAGATTATGATTTTTACATGTATGTTAATATGTTGATGATCATCACAAACTTATTTCTTGAATTGAATATTTTTACATGAATTATTGCATAAACCCTACTTATTATTTCTTAAAGATTGCATGAAAGCATATAGGGATTGAGTGTAGTGCCTTGATTGAGAATGTTGATAGAGATTGTGATTGTGATATGAGAATTATGATGAATTGATAGAACTTGATAGCCCCTTGAGTATCCATAAATACA
>DF359039.1:15674-27449 GCA_000787875.1 Solanum virginianum
GTCATTACATTATTTTCATCATCATTTAGAGTTAGTTTTGCTTATCTTTTTATTTAGATTGAGGTATCCATGGGTTTCTCATTGGCACCATGTAATAGTGATAGAGGCTTCATAAACTAGAGTCAGATGTTAATGTTGGAGAAAGTGAGCTAGTTTCTTTCTACTAGCATTTCATTATATTATTATTTGAGACTAGATGATCAGATGTGCCCATTTATTCCTTATGTCTTTCGCTGATTAGTAGAATGTGTGAATGGACTAATGTGATGAGGCCAAGTGGTTCGCTTTGGGACTAGCAATAGTCTCTGGGTGCCGGCCACTTATGTCTTCCGCTGATTAGTAGAATGTGTGAATGGATGAATGTGATGTGGCCAAGTAGTTCGCTTGGGGACTAACAATAGTTTCTGGGTGCTGACCACGTCTTGGGTCCTCTCCCAGGGCGTGACATTGACCATATTAAGTTTTAAGCCTAGGCTATTTATGAAAAATTCTCAAATATTTTTATCACAAGTGCTTTGCTGAAAAAATAGTTTTAGATATAGCAGTTTGTGTTCAATTAATTACCAATCTGAAAAATTCAGATTGATACGTGTATATACAAATGACATATACACGAAATATAAGTGAGATACGTTTATAATATATCGCATATTTGTTAATGTCACTACATACACAGGGATACACGTGACAGAAAATGATGTACAATAATTTCATTACTAGACCACCACCAAAATACGCCATAACCGTACCTAGAAATTATTCATTCTGTCATATATAGTAAAGCAAAAATCATTTCTCCACAAAAATAGTAAAGGTCACTTACCAATATGTCCACGCAATAAAAATTATTTTTAATAAAATGATCTTATGTATATGTAGACTTTAGTATGTCAATATGTATATGCAATGTATTGACATTAGATAAATAATAATGTATAATCGTGTATAGATAACGTATAATTATATTAATTATATAATATTTATATATTGCAAATTCATTTTTGCTACTTCTTCTTCTCTTCTACTACTGCGACTAGCGAAAGTAAATTTGTTGTTGCTTCTTCTTCTCTATTTTCTCTACAACTACATACTCACTTCTCAGTTTGTAGTTCTTTCTATAGTTTCAGTTCTTGAGCTTTTTACTAGCATTTTGGTTTTAAGTAAACATGCTTTGTTAAGGACTTCATATTATCTTTCATTACTGATGTGTGACATATGGGTTCATTGCTCAAACATGCTTTTACTGTATGTGGGTTCACCATAACTAGTAGGTTTAGTCCAGACCTTGTATATCAACTCGAGGTCGTAATATCAACCTAGAAATTTCAAATTCTAGGGCCACCTATATATATGAGACCTCCCTTGAAGTTCAATACTGTAATGACACCAGGTTATTTCTTTCGCTCTTCATTGTTTTCAGCATTTAGAGCTTTTCTATAGCAACCCTAAGTTATTTATGACTTTCATCGTCTGATTGTTCGTTTGGATTTTGTGGAACTTTCTGTGTTTTGAAGTCCTTATAACTTGAAAAGTCGATTTTAGGTTAAAAAATATAGGTAAATGACATCAGAATGGAATTCTGACAATCTCATCAGTTCCAAAATGGGCAAATTAGACTAGAAGCATGGTTGACTCAAGTATCGAGGCCTTCGGTGTGAGTTTAGACTAGTTAGCATTTTGACTGTTGAAATTTGACCCAAAGTTGACTTTGATCAACATTCTTGGAATCACGCTAATTGGATGAAAATTCCATCAGCACAGTTAACTCTGAAACATTGGTTTTGGTCTAGAATGACCTTTCATGTGCATCCCAAGGCTTTCGGTCTCATCTCGAGCCCTTTCGTGATTTTGATTTAAAATGGTGCTTGGACATGGGACCCATTTTTTATCGAGATGATCTTCGTTGAAAATTTTGACTGTATTATTGAGTTCGAATGCCAAATTCGATGGGGTAGCGTAGTTTATTTGTGCGTACGAATTTCCAGACGAATCTCGAGCACTCCATCAGAGTGTTCTCAACCCCCAAAATTCAACCCGTGCACATTGAATTGTCCTTTGTGTTCGTGGACCAGGTCGCATATTCGTGAAGTAGGAGATGGATGCTCTTCGCATTTGTGGAGAAGAAGGAGGCTTGGTCTCTGCATTCTCGAAGAAAAGGGAGGTTTAAGTTCCGCATCATGGAAAGGTCACTTAGACTTGATAGAGATTTAACCTCTGCGTTCGCGGAGAAGAGCCCTTGACTGATATATTCCCTTGCTCAGCCCGTTTTCAACCATTTTTTTTTCAAATTTGTAAGGTCAATTTTTTGAGTTTTTCTTGTCTGATTTGAATGATTCAAAAGGCTATCTCATATGATTTTTCGAGGAGAATGCTTTGATGTGATCAGAAACTATTGTTGAACCTTTGTTTGAGGTAGATTCCATCCCAAAAGGGTTGCCCTAGCTTAGTTTTAAGCTTTAATGATGAAATTATATGTTAGACTGGTTTCTCTCGTTTTGAGCATTAATTTGTGCCCAATTTTGGGATACAAGCTCTATAACACGTTTAGAACCTTTTTGTGGAGTCATTTCAGGATTCTCATCGTGGGTCTCACAATCTTAATTTGGCCCAATTTTGAATTTGTCTCTGAAAAATGTAATTTTAGTATCAAAACATCCATATTGACAAGATGGTTGATATTTTGATGTTGTGGTAATACTTGAAGGTGATTCAAGCGTAAAAAGCTATCGAAAAGTGGACTTAGAGCGCATGTGTTAGGCTTTGAGGTAGGCTATAGTCTACTTTCTTTTTATTGAGCTTTATAAGATATTGTTTAATATAAATTGCTTGTGTTGTAGATTGTATGTGATGACTAAGGCTTTGACCCTTGTTTCTTATTTCTTTGTCCTCGATTAGATCCTTAGACTAGGTTGGCCTTATGAATCCTTAGCTAGGATGGATCATGCCTTAGGCTAGTCTTGTTAGCTTATTTGGAGTGGTCTGTCGAAGTTTTATGGTCATACGCTTGAATAGAACTCTAAAATGAATTTAGGGTAAACCATAATCCCTTGAGTGCTTATTTTGATACTTCTATTCAAGAACCAACAAAATGGGGGAGAGTATACTTCACATGTCAAGATAAGACATAAAAGGCAATTAAAAATACATACACAACCTCTTTAACTTAACTTTATTTTTTATTTTGACATTTTATCTTGCATTTATTATATTTTAACCTTTCAGCTTTATTTTTTATGTAGCATTTAAACACAATTACTAATTTTATAAATTTTTTTATTTGTTCTTTATTTTTATTTTTTTATTTTAATATTGACATTTAGTATTCAAAAAAAAATCTTAATGAATTAGCAGACAACTCTTTTTTAAAAAATAATATTTTTTAGAGTTTTTCTATATATATTTTTTAAGATAATAAAAAAAATACGTCAATTTTCCTTTTTAAATGATCAATTAAATTAAATAACATCATATATTTTATTTTTCTCCAATTGAAGCTTTTGTAGATTTGTTTGGCCTTTTGAATATTTTTCATGCCAAGTAGTACATGAAGCTTTTCATCAAAATAAAATAAAATACTCCAACATGAACAGCTTGAAGCTCTCATGATTGAAATGAAAAGCCATTGATCTGTCCTTTGCCAAACTCCAAAGGTTCACTATAATCCCTGGCAGCAGCCCCAATTGACCTGCCCATTTCTTCTTCCCAGAAAAACCCAAATATATATAAACCCTCCTCCATCTTTCTCCTTTCAGAGTTTTATCTCGCACCCACAAGGAGAGGAGACAATCATTTGATCCGATCATGGCTACTCAGAGGACATTAGGAACTCTGATAATATATTTGGAAAGTCCTTTCAAAGTGGAGTCTCCTGTCCATTTGTCTGATCATGGCTCATTCAGCTGTATCTCAGGTTGAATTTTCTTTATGTACTAGTGTCATACTTAAAAAAGATTCGATTTTTATGAAGTTGGTAGCCATTAAATTCATTTCTTGACTTAAATTCTAGATCCATCTCATGGGTTTTCTTGCAGGTGTCAGTTGCGGTTCCTCTCCAAACGGATTCCTCTTTCCCAAGATCTATGTTTAAGGTTCTTCAATATTTTATAGTGATTGACTGCTACTTTTAGTTTACTTTTCCTAACACATGACCTGTGCTCTTGTTGTAATAGCACTGAGGAAAATAGGGGTTTGATTTGTTTTTTCTCAACAAAAAAGAAATAAAAACTGTTTTATATGTCTTACCAGTCCCTGTCATAGCTTGAGTTATTTGAGTTTGTCATGTACCAAAACTGTTGTATGATGTTGGACTAAGGTGTCTCAATGTGTAGCAAAAGTTCAATTACATGTTAAGTGGTCCAATTCACAACTTGGTTCTCTCTTCCGAAAGATCTAAATTAATCACAACTGATATGCTTCATTTTGGTCTCTTTATGCTCCTAGAATGCTAAGTTTTCTCTCCTGTAACGGGTAATCGTGAATTTCATGACTAATTCCTTCTGTATATGAGCCTTGCGTTTTTACTTATTCCTCTTGAATCTAAGTCTAATAGTATGAAGAAGGCTTAACACGTACTCTGCTCTCCCGCAATTTGTAATGAAATCACTTTGACACGCCTCTAATTCATGGAAAAAGCTTTACACACTAAACCTTTCGATGCATAAAAACACACCATTTTAGCTGCATGGTACTTGCATGTTCTATACACGAGAGGAGCTAGTAAATGCAAGTTTCTTTTGTCAGAAAATTTACATGGACGCTACTTGTCCAACTTTTAAATCTATTCATCTACATGGACGCTATGTGTCTAACTTTTAAGTTTATTCATTTGTTTTGAGTCCTTGTCATTTTCTAACATTGTTTTACACATGTAAATAATAAAAGTTAAATTTCTCCACCTCACTCACTGCCGGAAAAAACCATTTTTACTCTCCCAAATGAACTTCTTGAGTATCTCTAATGATTACCTCATTCTTCACTTCCTTATTTCTCTTTGCTTTGTTGTCGTTGGTCCCAACTTCTTTATTCCTCGACATTTCTCTTTCATCATCATGGCACACAAGTTGAGTATCTTGACTTTGCGAAAAGATGCTTCAAGACCGGAGAAGAGTTTTTTTAAAAAAAAAATAAAAGATTACTCTTTTTTGATGAAGTGAGATTTCATTAAGGCATCCAGTAGATGCAAAGATACAAAAGGGAGGATGTGTCAGCTTAGTAAGAACAAAGAACTTATATAGCTAAGGAGCTGACAAAATCCAGGTACTGATCTAAGTTATTTAAAGGGGAAGAGTTAGCCCAGATAAAAAGGTCAACCAAACAACTAGCCTTAAGCTTACAAATTGGAGTTAAAACAACATCGAAAATCTCTTGTTTCTTCATTCCAAATACACCAAAAAATACAAATTGGGTTCATGATCCAGATTTTCCCGGTGGATTTTCTAACTTCCATAGAGCTCCAACTAGTGTAGGCATCTCTGATATTGAAGGGCATGGACCAACTAGGAACATGTTCCAGAAGTGTGTGCAAAAATGCAATGAAGCATAAGGTGGTTGATGCTTTCTGAAGTTAACTGACACAGTAACACCTATTTGACCAGTTGAAATCTTCTTCTCATAAGATTGTCTTGAGTAATGCATGCATCTTTTGAGGCTGTCCAAGTAAAAGATGAGACTTTAGGGGGGAGTTTAGTCTTCCAGGGCCATAGATCAATCATCTTCTTATTGGAGCTCAAGTGTTCATATCCTGCCTTGACTGTGTATAAACCTTTACTGTTGAAGTCCCATTTTAAATTATCACTGCTCTGAATGTTAATGTTGCAGTTATCTAAGCTTTTGAGCAGATTCACTAACTCTTCAAATTCCCAATGTTGCAAATTTTTTCTTAGGTTGAGGTTCCAAGAGTTGCCATCCTTGTAACGGGCAATAGAATAATTAGGATGTCTGGATTGTCAAATATATTTGGAAAGTCCTTTCAAAGTGGAGTCTCCTGTCCATTTGTCTAGCCAGAATCTGATATGGTTCCCATTCCCTACCTGAAAGTGAGTTTGTTTAAAAAAATCATCCCACAAGGTATTAATGGCCTTCCATAATCCAGTTCCATAGGCAAGTGTGGATTGTTTTGGTCACCATTGGGTGTTGCTGCCATGCTTAGCCACAATTACATTTTTCCACAAACCAGCATCCTCCTGAATGAACCTCCAATGCCACTTTATAAGCATACAGTGTTATGTATAGCAAGATCTTTGATACCAAGGCCCACCAAGATGTTTGTGAAGAGTGACTTTTGGCCACTTCACAAGGTGTAATTTGTGAGATTCACTACTGCCTTTCCATAAAAAGTCTCTTGTGATGATCCCAAAATTTATCTCAATGGTGTAAAAAATAGAGTATTTTTTGTCAATGTAAATGGTTGATCTAATTAATGAGAAACTAGACCTATTAAAAAGATGAGCTAGGGAATAAACCAAACACTTTGCTAGAAAAGACCGAATATGACTTGTTTGAATTCTGCTAAGCTTGGAAGAGAAATGGAGCTGGAAAAGGTGTCCAAGCCAAGGGTCACTTTTTCCAATGAAGAAGTACGCTACGATGGTTGTGTGTGTGAAAATCTACATTGACCAGCAATTGTGAAAGGGCTGCAGCAGTGGAGGATTATGATCCGACAAGCAAAACATGGTGCATGAAAAATCTGCTCTTTCTGTGTCTATAATGGGGTGAAATTGGTGCGAAAACTCCGTTTGTGTCTGTTAATGGCGTTAACAAGAACAGGCCATGGGTTTTACTAGTGGGTTTGTAGATTTATGAAGATTGTGGTATTTTGGGTTTTACTTATTTAGAATTGGTAGGTAGATAGAAGAGGAGATGAAACGAGATGAAAAAGTTGTCGAAGAGTGACTGACAGTCACAGGAATATTTTTCCCTTGGGTTATCTGTCTTTTGGACTCTTGCAGGGAAGGGTGCTAATTTAAAGTATTTTTTTGAGTTATTGATATGTGTCACAGCAGCATTGGTGCTTGACATACACTTGTGGAGGAAGAAATGATCAAACACTGAAGAGGTGTGTAAAAGTTATGGTTGGGAAAAAGAATGGTGTTTAAGCTTTTCCAGGGGTGTGACAAAGGGATTTTATACAAATGGTGGTGTGGGACGGGGTGGGAGGGGGGGGATATGTATTTAAGCCAATTATGATCTGAGTTCGGCATCTGTTAGTGATTTCCACGGGAGTAAGCTGATTTACATATTCAGTCAATTCTTCTGTGGACATCTGCTTCTATATATCCTTATTCCTAAAGAAAATGCAGATGTCATGTGCTCCATAACTTTTGGACTGTATCTAAACCGTTACATCAAGAATTACTTGAGAAAAAGTGGAGAGCGGGGTTTGTTTTCTCTCCATACCCAGGATGCCTTTTCTTTGATCAACACGTCTTTCCTAAAGCCTAGTCGTTTTCATATTCTAATCTGTACATGATCCAAAACAGGCACATATCCTGAAGTTTCTTTCTTTATAAATAACTCATACATCTTCATCTGCTTTGTGGTCTTGAATCATTTAGATGTCTCCAAATAAGCAAATTTATTTTTCATTTCGGGTCTTTTTATTGCTAATATGTGTATTGGTATATGTATCAGCAATATCCTATATTGGTGGCACACTGTTTTTAAATTTTCCTTGCTTAATTCTAGTGTATTTTTGTTCTAAGAACATGTTCTCCGTTTTCATCAGTAAAATAATTATCTGACGGAGAATGCAATGTGCACCAAGGTGAGTCATAAAAGTGCATGGGCAGCAAGTACCACAAGAGAAGGAACAAAACTAGAGAGATGAACTAAACCATAAAATGAATAAAGAACAAAATTCATAAAATGAATAAAGAACAAAATTCATGTGACTCAGAGGACATTAGGAACTCTGATAACGTACTTAATGAGGAAAGAAAAATAAAGTAGCATGTGATAGGCTGATAGCTACTTACATCGGTTGATATCCACACACTTAGTTGAATTTGTGTTTGATCTATGCAATCACCTATTTTGTCTGTTTCAATGACTGTTTTGATATGCATTTCATTATTACAGACTACGAGCTTAACATTCAGTGATAAATCATGCTTCTCTATGCCATCTATCAATCTAAAAGCGGCACGATCCAGAAGCCAATACATTGTTTGCATGTCAGTGCAACAAGCTACCAAAGGCAAGGTTTCAGTTTCACCTTTATCACTTGAAGATGCAAAAGAACCACCCTTGAATATCTACAAGCCCAAGGAGCCATACACAGCGACAATTGTCTCTGTTGAAAGAATTGTAGGCCCAAAAGCTCCCGGGGAGACTTGTCATATTGTCATTAATCATGATGGCAACCTTCCTTACTGGGAAGGACAAAGTTATGGCGTCATTCCTCCTGTGAGTTCTGTCTCCATTTTCCCTATTTCTTTTATTGCATTGAGAAGCTTTCTTGTTTTGGCCTGTTTGAATATATAGGATCAGTTATATAACATTTTGAATAAAGTCCATATCCTCTTAGCTTTAAACACATCTCCGTTAGGTGTACTCAGTTTGAAGGACAACCATTTTCGTTGCTGTCACTAATATGACATTACCATCAATTCATTTGTTATTTTTACTACTTTTCACTTTTGACATCCCAATAGACGGAAGGGGTACCAAAATGTACTGTGTTACATCCAGTCTTAGCCCTGGCAGGCTTGTATGTTAGCTTCTGCTTTTCAGATGTTTTGGTCATTGATATTATTAACATCCGACTATATTTGACCTGAACCTTTTGTAGTTTGGGACCTCCTTTTGCATTGCAAAAATTATTAAAAAAAGTGATACCATGATGCTTTTATCATCCTTTTTTATACCAAGCCTCAGTATAAGTTTGTATAATTTCTTGATCCACCAGTCTTTCAGAGTCTCACTTTTAGCTTCTTTCAGGGTGAAAACCCTAAGAAACCAGGGAGTCCCCACAATGTTCGTCTATATTCAATTGCATCCACCAGATATGGGGACTCTTTTGATGGGAAAACGGCGAGCTTGTGTGTCAGACGCGCTGTCTACTATGATCCTGAGACAGGAAAAGAAGACCCATCCAAAAATGGTGTTTGCAGCAACTACCTATGCAACTCAAAGCCTGGTGACAAAGTGAAGATCACAGGTGAAATCTTAATAGTCCTTTTACAGATGTTATTCAAAAAAGAGTTTTAAATGTCAACACTGTGGTCTTCCATACATTGCATTCTCAATTAAATTTCATTTGCATTTTGGCTCAATGAGTAGGTTTTTTGAACATTCCAAAGGAGGGACAAAGAAATGATCTTTGAGGCAGCATGCTGTTAAAAGTGGTCTTGTCTGCAGGAAATTATGTTGTGCATTTGACCCTTTAGGTTGTACAGCATAACAGATTAAAGATATTTGCCTTTTCTTGGTGTGCTTCAAATTGTCCGCTGATATGCGTATTTTTCTCCTAAGAGTGCATCAGTGCCTTCCATATCTTGAATCTTTTACCTCGACTATCTGATCATATGATGAATCCCTGAATGCCTATTTTGTACAACTAATGATTTCCTTGCTATTATTAATAAAGGAAGTAAATCATGCCTTCTGTTAGTCTGTTGTATGCCCCTTCTAGATTTGGATTTGACATCACTAACCCTTTTAGTTACAAACTTCCTAATAAAGTACTTTTATTCTCAATGGTCTTCCTACACTGTCACCTTTTTCCTCTGAATTCTAACCTTGTGATTCTAATTTCTAAATAAGATACCCTACTGAGAATCAAATGTGGTGATGATCTACAATTAAATAGGCTATTTCATGTGGCTCTTGAATTCTTATAATTTATTGGTTATTGGTGGCTTGCATATTTATTGGTGAAACACTCCAAGATTTAGTTATCTTTTTCATTAATCGCCCTTTGGTTTTTTTCACAGGTCCTTCTGGTAAGATAATGCTTCTACCTGAAGATAATCCAAATGCCACACACATCATGATTGGAACTGGAACTGGTGTGGCTCCCTTCAGAGGCTACCTTCGTCGTATGTTCATGGAGTCAGTTCCAGTCAAGTTTAATGGCCTTGCTTGGCTTTTCCTTGGGGTTGCCAACGCTGACAGTCTTCTATACGATGATGAGTTCACCAAGTATCTCAGTGACTACCCAGACAATTTCAGATATGATTGCTGCATTTGTTTGTGATTGTTGATTGTTGTCAACTGAACTTAGCAAGCAGTTTAGATGACACATTGTATTGTTAGTTGACATTGCAAGAGAAATGAAATAATAACTGTTGGTGCGTGATGCAGTTTACCTTGCACTGTCTGTATAATATGAGCTTCAGTTTACCAAAACTAGCTTGTTTCTGTTCTTTGCCAATCTTCAAGACAGTTAGTTGTATGGATGACTACGCTGAGACAAAGAAAACTTGATGATGCATGAAAGTGAACATGAATATGGTCTCCATCAGCCTTGCAAGGGTGACCGCTTCTATCACCAATGATTCTGAAATAAGTAGTTGGGAAGACAAACTAAAAGTATAAAGCAGTAAGTTACAAGATAGTATGTACCAAAAGGTAACATTGTAGTTTAGCAGCATAAATTAACCATTTTCAATGGCATTTCTTCTTTTTTAAGTAATTGTTTTAAGAAAAACCAAAGCAGCAGCTATATTGTTTTAAGTAATTGTTTTTGCCTAGAATGTGTGGTAATAGAATGAGACCCACTAAAACACTAGTCAAAAATTAAAGGGTCTTACACAACTATGGCTAGTTGTGCCTCAACCATATTAAAAATTTTCCCTGTCTATTATCTCGGACCCAGGGATCGTAATTTACTTCCAATTTTTGAAGAGCTTTCCAGAAAGAGTTGGGTACCCGGACTGATTTCAGCACTGCTTTCCACCCCAAACCGGTGGCCAGTCAGAGCATATATTTTAGCTCCTTAAGGACATGTTGCAGGCATGTATATTGGAGTTTGGGGATCAGAGGGACCAATTTTTGTATTTTGCAAAGTTTGCATACTAAAAAGTACCACTCTAGTATTCAGATGGCCTTGTTTGAGGTCTTATATAGTAGGCATTGTCGCACTTCAGTTGGTTGATTTAAGTCTTTAAAGTGTAGGTCACACAGTACAGATTTACTTTAGGAAGCTTTAGCTAGGGTTAGGGTGATCTACATTACCTCGACTATCTGATCATATGATGAGTCTTTAAAGTGTAGGTCACACAGTACAGATTTACTTTAGGAAGCTTTAGCTAGGGTTAGGGTGATCTACAATAGATCGAGGACAGCCCAGAGAAGACATCAGAGTTATGATACCTACTGGGTACCTTATTATCTGATATTCATACTACACTCTACATCTCCTTCATGATGCGAGTCCGAGCATTAACTACCAACGATGACCTAGTCAAGCTTGCAACAACCAATTTCAGAGACCAAGTGAGCATCAGGCGCTTTTTGATCATTTTGATCTCCATATGTACTTTTGGCCCGTCTTTTGTGTATTTTGAAACTAGCCAGATCTTGTAGATATTATTGGTCTACTTTGGAACTTGTATTCTTTATTTTGTTGTAGTAGCTCTGTACAGGTGACTGTCAGGTTCTGGGAGGATCTTTTTTATATATATTTAGTCAGTTCCTCCTTTTATTTATTTGTATTGTCTGTTATATGTTGATTCGGTTAGTTTTCCTCCCTATACTCATTACTTAAAATTTTGAATTACGGGTTGGCTTACCTATCAGTGGGTTATGGTAGGTGTCATCATGACTTGAGAAATC
>DF359039.1:35010-83182 GCA_000787875.1 Solanum virginianum
GATCGTTGAAATTCCACTTACTTTACTAAGCATATATTATCATTCACAGTTATGTGTTTTGAGTATTAACATGTTCTCTTTGCACTTAAAAGAGTCTCTATTGTCTATTCGTCCTTTCCCTTTTCAAATATGAGTACTAATAAATGATAATTACGTTACAACTCTACATGTTGTGTGTCAAAAGTTGCTGGGAAGCAACAGAAGTGTAAGCACATGAGCAAAACATCACCATTTTTCAATATGTATTATAATTTGCAAATAGTTCCTCCATGGGGTTAAAGAGTATGTTGAAGCCATGGACATTGTTCCAAAGTATCTGTCTTATGAATCATATCTCGTGATTTGTTCTCACACATTTTTTCTCCATTGTTTTTGCACTTGTTAGGCTCGTGCTGACACGGGCTGCTCTCCCCTGGTATTTTTATGGACAGAAAGACTAGTTGAAGAGGGATCCCAGATTTTTCAATCATCAAAAGCAAGATATTTGAACCCATCAAGATATAATAATTATCAAGTCTGAAAACCTAAATAATAGGACAAAAAAAAAAAAATAGCCAACATAACGTGTCGGAATAAAATCGACAAAATCTACATATGACGTACTATAGAGTTCACAAAATCTATGAGCAATTCTTTGTATGGTGGTAGAAAAAAAATTACTATCATGTTACTAATTGAAAAGAAATTGCCTCTTAAGAAGTACTTGAAAAAAGAATATGACCATAGCATCAAATCTATGTATAAATATTGTACTCAAGTGGTCACAATTAGTTTTCAATAAAGATACAACTATAATTGGATGGAAAGACTCAATAAAGAAATGTTATCATAAAGTTGTTGAGCACTTTAAAGAATAAATTACAAGAAGCAAGAACTAAAGAATTTCTCTTATTAGAGAGACTACGAATTCAATTTACAATTGAACCCTCTCACGTTGCTTCAATAATTTTTTTTTCTATTCTGCTTAAAGTTATAAGCAGAACTAATTTGCCTTGTTTTTATAATTGAACCAAGAAATTTGAAATGTTAGTATAGAAAAATGACTAGAAAATAAATGTGAGATTCACTAAATCATTGAAAAGGTATGTACGAATTTGAAGGCATAAACATGTGTAGTATCACAAACTACAGATACGATATTATCATGTAACTGAGCTCCTTCAGATCAATACATGATTCTATGAAGAATTTATTTTTTCTAAGAACCGAGGAAAACATATGTTTCATCTCCTCATAAAAATGAGACAACACAAACTTAATCACTTAATTCTGGTCCTTTTTACATTCAAGACAAGTTTTCTTCAACATCTCTAATAATTTTAAAAAATATTTTATGATACTATGAATTAAAAGAAGAGTCACTTTTCTCTTGTTCTACTTCCAATTTATAGTTAATTTCAAGATAATTTTTTAAAAAAATTAATATCGAGCTCTCATAAGGTACATGATAAAATAAATTTTCAACACTAAAACTTTTACATCTAATTGATCCACAAAATATTAATCTTTAAATAAAGGTTGCACAAAAAAAGTAATGACATATTTATGAAAATTATGCACCATTTACGATGTCTTTAGTTTGTGCTTATGCACATTAGAAAAAAAGAGAGTATAAATATCTATGTGACATGTACTTGACACATAGGTGATACAAATCAAATGAAAAATGATATGAACTAAATAAAAAGTGATATAAATAACTTTACATATTCGAAGTAGGAAAAAGTTAATTTTTCTTTCGTTTAAAAAAAATAATCTAAATTGATTTGACATAATATTTTAAAAAATAAATAATTTTTTTAATAATGTGATTCTAAATTAATGTTATGTCAAATATATCAAAATATCTTGGCTTTAAACATGCGTTGTAACAAAACTAAATTAAAATATTGTCACAATAAAAAAAAAAAGTCATTCTTTAAACCGACTAAAAAGAAAATTGTATTATTCTTTTTAAAAATATTCTTTATATTAACTTGTTCTGTATAACAAAAAATAAAAATTCATTTTTCTATTTACTAACATTCTATCTATTTACTTTTCCAATTTTTTAATTAAAAACTTAACTTCATTTTTGTTGTCCATTTTCATAAAATCAAAAGGAAGTGATTCATTTTTTTTTTCAACTTTACCCTCACTTTGAATAATTATTTTTCAAATCAATTTGAATACTAGTGGTATTTAAATTTAAATTATTTTATATACTAAATTCAGTTAAATATCTTATAACAACAATAACAACATATCCAATGAAATTTTATAAGAGGGGCTGGAGAAAGTAAAATGTATGCAAACCTTATCGCTACCTCGTAGAGATGGAGAGACTGGTTCCAGAAAATAATTAACTACTCCCTCCGTCCCATTTTATGTAACAACTTTTCCTTTTTAGGTTCTTCCCAAAAAGAATATCAATTTACTTTAATTGAAAACAATTTAACCTTTACAAATATCTCAAAATGATTTTAGAGCACAAGTATTTTTTTTTGGAAGCCTAATTAAATACTTCCAGTATAAAAAGGCTTTAATAGTTCATTTCTCATAAATGTAGGATGTAGGATGTAGGAAGTGGCACTTTGTATTTGGCGGTAGCCGAAGAGTTGTGAGAGAGTCTTGAGATCTCTAGGAGCTTTCAAACATGGGTCGTTCTCGTGCGGTTCATCAGTCCGCCGACGATGATCCAACCCAGAGGTCAGTTAATCTATCAAGATGCTTACTCTCTTCCGTTAGCAGCTTCTTTTGAGCCTGATTTTATACTTTTTGCTGTTTCTGTTGTTAATTAGAGTTGAGAACACTGATAGGGTTGCTTTAGTTAGTTGATATGATTGTTAGGTTCAGCAGTTGCGGATGAAGGATTTGGAAAAAGGGGGTCTGGGAGCAAGCTATATTCGAAAAAGGGATAAAAGGAGTATGAATTAAGGGGAAGTATAATTGTTTAGGTACTCCTTGTCCGTAGATTCAAGTTACAGCCTTAGAAAGCAACAGCATTATGTATGGTAAGAGTATAAATTGAGCAACTTAAATGAAGCACATTGATGCAGCAAAAAAATGAAGGAAGAAAGTGAATCTTGTTATATTATACTTTTTATGTTGCTAATTTAGAGTTGAAAACGAATTAAAGATGGAGACCTTTTTTGAAGTTTTAGACCTCAATACATCATAGGAATTTGACTCACTACATTTAATACATTAGCCATTTGAAACAACAAAAATTTTCTATGTAACTGAAGGGACTTAATTTCCTTGATAAGTTAGGAGAAGCCAACTGAAGAACCTAATACCAGTATCCAAGGAGGAACAATGGGGGAATTCAGTGCATCGATCAGGGAGGGGGTTAGTTCATTTGACAACTATTACAAAAAGATATATTGGGAGGTGGAGGCGGCAGTACCTTCGGGTATCCAAACACTAATGGGGTTGCTTTAATTAGCTGAAATCATAGTAAGTCCAGCAATTGCGGATGCAGGATTCGTAAAGGAAAAAAAAGGGGGCGTTATAAAAGGAGTATGAATTAAGGGGAAGCATGGCTGTTTAGGTATTTTCAAATATTTGAAGGGTAAAATTTAAATGTACCCTAGTTCAGCTTTTTCACGCAATATATGAACATGGTACTACTTGTCTGTACAGTCAGGTTATAGCCTTAGAAAGAAAACCATTATCTATGGTAAGAGTATAGATTGAGCAACCTAAGTGAAGCACATTGATGCAACAAAAGAACAAAGGTTGAAAGTAAATCTTGTTAGATTATACAACAAGGGAAGAGTTGGAGATTTGTTATGCCATGCAACTAGAAAAGAATGCTCCCAGGCACATTTCCCAAGACCTTTCCCTCTCCTACTTTGTAGGATTTAGAACACCTTTTCTGGCAAATCCTTCATTGGAATATATTCCCTTCTCTTCTATCCCCTCAGCTTACACCTTTTGTGATAGCTTCATAGCCTCCTTTTCTATCTATGGTTCCAAGTGCCTTTCTCGGACATGAGGGAAGTGGAATTTGTTTTAATGCGGGATTCAAGTCTTTTGACATCACCAAGTGGAACTCAGATGGATCAACATGGTATGAATGGGTCAAGAGGAGTCGGATTATGACGAGACACGTATCTATGAACAAGATTGGTGGCGTTCACTCAATCAACCTCTCACGTGGATAAAGCAGAACCTTTCCAACTCATGGAAATGAATCACCCTTATGCTGAAGAAATCAAAGAGGGTAATTGGCAAACAAAAAGTCTCCGAGAGATTGATATAAGTAGCAGCGGAAGAAATATTAACATTGCTAACATCCATGAATGTAAGGATGGTGGTTTACTCAGGAGATGTATAGTTGGCCTCTTTGACAAGGGGAGTTGTGAAAGACCAACTTCGGCAGCTATAACAAGGTGGACCAATGGACCTTATCAAAATGGAAGACAACTTTCTGAGTTAACATCTTCAAGATGCGAGGGAACTTGTTTCCTTTTTAGTTTCCTAATTGACATATGGCGGTGAAGATGCTTCTAGAAAATCGTCCTTGAGAAACTCCTGATTTTAACCAGAATGGTGGTGTCTATTGGCGGGTTGCTACAACAACTCTTTCAAACCTTTAGAAACTTAGACTCGAGCCCTGGGGCTTCACCTTCCCTTTGGGGATATAGAGTCACCATGAAATTGGTGATTTGTGCAGAGGGTGGATAGCCACCGAGGAAGAAATGGAGCTTAAAAACCATCTGGAGTGGGTCATGATCTGAATCACTGGTGATGGTCAAAATATTCCTCTAGAGGTGGTAATCATAAGAGATGAAGTGTAGTACTATAGTCCTATATGGTTAGAGAGAAAACCTAACTTTGAGGAAAAGTACTCGTCAAAGAGATTGCAGGCATCGGGGACCTTGAATAGGCTAATACTTGATGGATAAGCCATTGTTATGCTATGGAAGACGTAAAAAATAAACCTAAATTCAAAGAGTCAAGAGGGGAAGCACGTGATGTGTCCTTTGCTTCACAATTGGAGTTTCTCATTGTGGGAAGACATGTGACTTCCATGCAGGCAAACCATAAAATCAAATTTCACCATCAACAATTTGACATCCAATAAATAAATGTTGTTTCTAATGAATACAAAACACAATCAATAATCCTACCATCATTTTTACAATCTACTAACAGAACTCTTAAATTTAATTGATGGAAGGAAAAATCTTTGATCAAAATTCTTTGGTTGAAAAAGAAGTGGAGGCTATTGTTTGGGTTCATTATAACATCAAAGGTAACTACACCTTCACTTCAAATCTAGTCATTTTGCATTTGACTTGTGATAAGAAGATACCACCTAAACTTAAAGTTAAGTTTTATGGAATAGTGGTTAGACTGTCTTTGCTATATGGGGTGGAGGGTTGGCCAGTCAAAAGTTCGCATGTTTAGAAGATGCAGATTGTGGAGATGAGGATGTTGAGATGGATGTATGGACATAGCAAGGGTGATAAGATTAGGTATGAGATCATTCGGGAGAAGTTAGGGGTGGTCTTCGTGGCAGATAAGATGAAAGAAGCGAGACTACAATGGTTTGGATATATGCAGAGGAGGAGTGCCGGCTCCTGTTAGGAAATGCGAGAGGTTGGATTTAGAGGTCACGCGGAGTGATAGAGGTAGACCAAAAAAGTTCAGATAAGATATGGCGCAACTTCATATCACCAAGTACATGATCTTAGATAGAAAGGATTGGAGGTCACATATTAGGGTAGATGGTTAGTAGGTTAGTTGGGGTAGGATGTTGTCTTACCTTGTGATATAGTATGTTATTAGGATTAGTTGCGTTTTTATATATTGTGTTGCGACTGTCTGTAATTTATTTTGCTACTTTTATTGTATTTATAAAATTATTAATTGTTTTTTACTCTAGCCGTGTTTCCATATCTAGTATTTTTCTGCTTTTGGGGCTAATATATTTGAGTTGAGGGTCTTCTGGAAACCTCTCTATCTCTACCGGGTAGTGGTAAGATCTGTGTACATTTTATCCTCCCCAGACCCCATTTGTGGGATTTCACTGGGTATGTTGTTGTTGTTGTTGTTGTTGTTGTATTGAAAATATGAATTGAACTGATCTTCAATTGGAAGGTGATCCTTATACTTGGTTTAAAGGGGATAATCAGTTGGTTGCATTCAAAATCAATAGGATTCTTATCTACGGAGAATGGGACAACAAGTTTAGTAACATCAAACAAAGTCTTCATCAGAGATTGAACTCTTGTCTGTTTTCCAATTGCTCTTCTATGTGGATCATGGGAGCAAAACAAATCTTATTTCAAGTTCGAGAATTGATGGTTGAGTACAGATGGGTTCACAGACAAAGTCCAGGGTTGGTGGAATTCTTTTGTTTTCACAGAAAAAACAGATTGCATCCTTGCTTGTTAATTAAAGGCTCTCATGGTAAAACCTAAGGAGTGGAGTAAAAGCTACTAATGAAACATGAAATTCCAAAAGAACAATTTTCTTGGTCAGATAACATAGATGGATTTAGTTTTGGCGAACAGAATTGACAGAGGAAGAAATAGCAAAGGAAGATTCTTTCCTAATGGCTTATGAGGAAGTCATCAAGATTGAAGAAATCTCACAAAGACAGAGGTCCAGGGCCATTTGGCAAAGCAGGGTGATAGAAACACTAAATTTTTCATAAGATAGCCATTCCTCAAAAAAGATATAACAATATTGATCAATTTATAATTCAAGGTGATACTCTCTAGAACCCAACAAGGATTGAATGAGGAAATTATTGAGTTTTCTAAAAAAATTGTACACTGAGCGGAGAATTAGAGACCTTCCTGCAGTTTTTGGTACTTGTCCCATCATAATTGAAGAAGAAAGGGAGAATATGCAAGACAAGTTTCATGAACAAGAGGTTTTGAGATTTCTGAGGTTGAAGCTGTGAGCTGCAGACAAAGCTCGAGGGTCAGATGGTTTCACTATGGGATTTTTGATACAGTATTGGAGACTCTGAAGCATGATATTTTGGAAACTTTTCATTTTTGAGAGGAGATTTCATGCAATTTTCCTATGTCAGCCTTGGTCTTAAAACAACTAAACTGTTTTAAGGAGAAGCTTTTTGTGGGGAAGCAGCAATGAGACTCGCCAATTCTCTTTGGTGAAATGGCCCATTGTCACCCAACCAAAAGTTGCTGGAGGACTTGGCATCAGGAATCTTAAACTACATAATCAAAGCTTGCTAATGAAATTGTTGTGGAGATATGGACAACCAGATGCAGGATACTGGAAAAAGATCATAATTGCCAAATTTGGATTGTCAAATTTGGAGCTCAGAATCATTCGAGTCCAAAGGATAGCACAGATACTCATGGTGTTGTCCCCCGGAAACATATCAACAGCTTCCATCAGTCCCTATTTCAGAACATATCCTTTAAAGTTGGAAACTGTTTGATGTGAAATTCTGGAGAGATAGGTGATCGGAAATGAAACATTTAAGGACTCTTATCCTGGCTTATTCCTTATTATTAGCAACCAGGATTCATCCCTGGCTCAAAACAGAGAGGACAATGCATGGAGGTCTTCACTAAGAAGAAGCCTAAATGATCGGGAGATCATTGATCTGATAACTCTCCTACTCAGAGAGACAGACAGACAGGGGACTCTTTCATACCTGCTGACTCCTAGGATGAGAAGTAGGTCCCTTGTTTTTGGCAGGAATAGTTCCAGCTTTTGTTGCCCTCGGTAGATTGAGTCTACTTAGCGAATCTACTTAGCAAACTGGCAGGCTGCCCACTTTGGAGACTTTCTCATTCACAGATCAGAAACTAGATAAGCTCTTACTGGGAAGCTCAATGGACAGGATGTTCATAGTCAAAGAAGGTTATGATATTTTGTGTTCTCAAAATGGTGTGTTTGAGAAAAGTTCCTGAAAACATATCTGGAGAACCAAAATACCACTCAAAGTCTCTTGATTTACCTGGACAGCTCTCAGGGAAGCAATTTTAACTCGAGACAATCTATGGAAAAGGAAAATTGCTCTAGTTACAGATGTTATCTATGCCATCAAAGCCTAGGGAGTGTCAATCATTTACTTCTTCATTGCTCTCTTATTTCTGAAATCTGGAATTTCTTTCTATCTATTTTTGGACTATCTTGGAACCTCCCTTGGACCATCAAGGAAGTTTACACTAGCTGGGTTTTTTGGAGGGTTACAAAACCATCAAGAGGGTCTGCGAAATGATTCCTCCAGTCATCTTTTGGGTTGTGTGGAAAGAAAGAAATTGTAGGTGTTATGATGGGATTTCAACTCCAACTCAAGCCTAGAAAGCTAGATGCTTAGTTGTTTTGTTTAGTTGGAATTTTCTTACTCCTATTAATAGCATGGACAGATTTTTGAACTTTGTTAGTTCCATGGTTTTGGTATAGGTTTTTTGTAATAGGGGCTAACAGGTTAATTTTTGCTTCAAAAGCCTATTGGCTTTTGCTTTTATCAATGACAACATCTACTTCATCTTTAAAAAAACCTTTCATGCAATTTTCATAACCTTAATGCCAAAGAAGAAAGGTGCCAATGAATTGAGAGATTTCAAGCCTACCAGCAGTGCTTTAAGTTGTTTGAAAGGGTATTACCAAAACGATTAAAAGGGGTGGTAGCTAAACTTGTGGATTCTCAACAAATGACCTTGAAGACGGACCATGAAGGATGTCTTGGTAGCCAATGAAGCCATTCACTCTAGGATCATACTTTAAAAGCCCAGAGTCCTTTGTAAACTTGATAATGCTAAGTCATATGATCATGTCAGCTGGAATTTCCTGGTTAATATGTTTTCAAAGGATGAGTTTTGATTCTAAATGAATTAATCAGGTATACATTGCATTTCAACTGTGACTTTTTCTATCCTCATCAATGGTTCCCCTGCTGGATTTTTCGGTGCTCATAGAGGTCTTAGACAAGGTAGCCCCTTGTCTCCCTTTCTATATATTTTGCCTATGAAAGGTCTTAGCAATATGACTAAGCCAACAAATACTTGTGGTTGACTAGAGAGGCTATTCTAAATCAGGAGAATCTGACAACAAGAATCTTCACCTCATGCTCAAGATGTCTTCTCTATGGCGAGATAGCAGAGGCAGTTAATTTTCTATTTCTACCTTGCAAAATCATAAAAATGACTGTGGAGAATGTTCATCAGCTTTAGAGGAATATCTTGGATAATGCCTGATAAGATTATTGATGTTCTACATAATTGGGAGGAAGAAGGTTCTGCAATAGACACGGATAGATGGAGAACTGTTCCAACAAGATTTTTGTGGACAATTCGGTAAGAAAGAAGTTCCAGATGTTTTGATAATGTGGAAAACTCTTTGCAGAAGATATAGCTGAAGTGTGTTTTGCTTCTGTTTTTGGGGTAAACAAACCTACTCAGAAGATTCTGTTGATCTAATTGATGTTCTGAGAAGCATTTAGGATGGCTGCTGCCTGCTGTTGTATACTTGAAGCACTTTCATAAATATGGTTTAGGACAATTTATGTACTGTTTTGAATATTAATAACATGAGTTACCCTTTTCGAAAAAAGAAAGAAAGAAGAGAAGACCGGGAGATAAAAAGGAAAATGAGCGAAGATTCAAGAGGCCTAATTTGCATTTGCTCAACCAATCAATTATAATAGAGCATTGTTGAATAGTATTAATATTTACGGGTGTCAAATGAGTGGGTTGAGCTGAATGTAGGCAGATTAAATTGGGATGAGTTAATAAATGAGTGGGTCATTTTTACTGGGCTGAAATGAGTTGGAAAAGCGGTTCGGGTTCCCAGCTTAACCCGTTCTTAATAAGTTTTAATTTCTTTGTTTATTCTTTTAATATTTCCTTGAGTACCTAATCAATTTTGTTTCTTTATTATGGTTGTATATAACATATCAAATTAAGAAAATGTCTCTTTGAAAATATTTGACACAGTTTCTCATGGGTTAATTGGGGTGATATGTGTTGGGCTAAAATGGGTGAGCTAATATATGGGCAAGTCAATGACCCACTCAAACAAGTAAAAGAGAGGTTTTCACTTGGTTGAGTGGTACCTTAATCACTAGCGAAAAGCATATTAGAGATCTGAAATTTCAGAAGAAAGCTCATAAAATGAAGTGGCTATGTAGATTCATTGAAGAAAATCAACATCTATGGGGAAGTCATTAATGTAAAGTATGGGAGGAGGATAAATGGAGGACCAAAGAAGTGAACACACCTTATTGAGTTAGCATGTGGAGATCCATATGGGCAAGTGCCTGAATTGGAGAACAGTACATCCATCAGAGTGTATGATGGAAACAGAAGTGCCTTATAGAGGGACAATTGGCTTGGTTATGGTAGTTTGCAGGAAAATTTTCTGATATATTTGGCTTAGTACTTTGTCAACAAAAGCCTAATGCAGAACTTAGAACAGACCAATGATGGGATCTTATCTTTAGATGATTGGAGATTTAGAGGGTACCTGAGTTTTACCAGGCATAGGAACTCTTCAGTGGCCTACAAGAGGGGTCTGATGTTTGGGATATGGTCATGGCTATTTTAGGGTGGGCAGTGCCTACAAGTTACTAAATCAGACCAACCAGCAGGTTATGAACTAGCCATAAAAGCACATTTGGAAGATTAAAATTCCATATAGAGTTTCTTGTTTTGCTTGGCTTTTGGCTTGAGAGGCTGTTCTTATTTAGGAGAATTTGACAAAAAGAAAGTTCACCTTATGCCCAAGATGTTTTATGTGCTGAGGACCCTTCGGGGTGGCCCAGTGGTTTGGGCTTGGGACTTCCATGGTGGAGGTCTCAAGTTCGAAACCCTTTGCCTACAAAAGCAAGGGGTTTCCCTCTGTGGTGAGACAGCAGAGACAGTTAATCATCTGTTTCTACATTGCAAAATCACAGAACAACTGTGGAGAATGTTCATCAGCCTTAGAGGAATATCTTGGATAATGCCCAGAAGGATTATTGATGTGCTACATAGTTGGGAGGAAGGAGGTTCTCAAGAAAGACGTGGATAGTTAGAGAACTGTTTCAACAAGCATTTTGTGGACAATTTGCAAAGAAAGAAATTCCAGATGTTTTGATAATGTGGAGTAATCTTTGCAGAAGATAAAGTTGAAGTGTCTTTTTCTTCTGTGTTTTTGGGTTAAACAGACCTACTCAAAAGATTTGTTAATACAGTTGATATTTTGCGAAGCATTTAGGATTCTAAATATGGTTTCAGGACAATCTGTGTTGTTTTGTCTATTAATACACAGAAGTTACCTTTTTCAAAGGAAAAAAAGAAAGAAGAGGAGTGGGAGATAAAAAGGAAAACGATCAAAGATGGAAGAGTCCTAATTTGAATTTGCTCGACCAATCAATTATAATAGAGCATTGTTGAATAGTACTATATTTAGGGTGACAAATGGATGGGTTGAGCTGAATTTAGGTGGATTAAAGTGGGATGAATTAATAAATGAGTGGGCCATCTTTCTTGGGCTGAAATGAGTTGGGCTGAAAAGTGGTTCATAACTCGAATTCACCCGGTTCTTTAGAAGTTTTCATTTCTTTGTTTATTCTTTTATAGTTCTTTAAGTGCCTATTTAATCATTTGTTTTTTCAAGTATGGCTATATATAGCATTTTAAATAAAAAATGCCTCTTTGAAATTGTTTTGACAAAGTTTCTCGTGGGTCAGTTTGGGTTGAAATATGTTGGGCTAAAATGGGCTGAGCTAATAAATGAGCGAGTGGATGACCCACTCACTTTGGTAGGATAGGGTTTCATGTGCTGCTTTTGCCATCATAGTAATATTAAATACTGATTATATTAGGAGAAAAGAGACGTTGAGTTGCAGGTTTTGATATGGAATACACAGGGAGGCGATCTAAAAAGAAAATAAGCGAACCCAAAGGAAGCAGGTGAATTTTTTTTCTTAATCTCTATGAGGTAGTGGTAAGGTCTGCGTACATTTTACCCTTCCCAGACCCCACTTGTGAGATTCCACTGGGTATCTTCTTGTTGTTGTTGTTGTCGTCGTCATCTGTAATGTGAGAAATATCTTACTAAAACTACGTAGGATGTTTCAATTCAATTGAAGAGCAAGTATAAATTTCTTTATCTCTAGAAGAATCGAATAGAAAGCTCCTTTGTCGATAATGTAATTTCTATGAGGGCTTTTTGGATTTCCTTCCATTTCTGGTTAGTTTCAATCCAAAAGTGTATATTAACTGTTACTGGAAGTGCGTGTTCTTGACAGGATAGTCTCGTGATTTGTTTGCCAATGTGATCCTAGTTGTTAGAACTGAGGAATTTAATGAGATAGACATGGCGTTCTCAACTTGAATTAATGTTATTAACATCTTACGGTTTTATGTTTAAAAATTAACCAAGCTATATTTCCAGTGAATTCCCTTTTTTATTTTTCTATATTCTGTCTTTTTTCCTTCTCCTGTATCCCTGCTTTAGTTAACACCTTATTTAGGGCTTTTTGTAAAGAGCAGCGATAGTGAAGCCAATGCTTGGGGTCCGTTTCCAAATGGAATACTTAAAGCTATTACTCAGAGATAGATCCTTACCTTTTGATCTCTAACATTGATTTTCACGACTTCATAGACAAGTTTGTATTTTCTTGCATTATATATCCTATATGGATATTGGACCCATGGGTGTGGCCTAGTGTACAATAAAGTGGGTTGAGAACCATGAGGTCTGAGATTTAAATCTCAACGGAGGAAAAAAAAGGCATTTGGTGCTTTATTTCCATTTGTCCAAGCATTGATGGACAGAGTTATCCAAAACTTGTGTTAATGGGAGGTAGCGTACATGTGGTATTAGTAAGGGCGCACAAATTGCGCAAACACCGTGGTTGATAAAAAAATTGAAGTCTTGAATGGATATGTCTATGTAAACATTGTTCCATGCTTATCATTGCTTCGTGGGAATTGTATCTAATTTCATTCTATTATTTATTGGTCTGATATGGTAACTTATATTTTCCTTGTCCCTTGAATTCTTTGGTAGGTCTAAGAGAAAAAAGGCAGCACCAAGTGTGGAGAATTTTGATACTGCAGCTGTTGGTATGGTCTTCTTGATTATAAATGGGGTATTTAGCACCCTTGGGAATGAAAAGCATATACAAGAAGCAGGATACCTGCAATGCTATTTTCCCTCGGGATCTCCCTTCACTTTAAACGGACTTTTATTTGACTTGTACATATTTGATCTATTTACTCCGTGGGTTCAAAAAAAATACTCTTGCTGTGGTTGAAGAGGAGAAGTTTGGTGACATTCTGTATGATACAAAAAACTTTCATGGAAACTCCTTTTTCTATTTTCAGGGGAACTTCTGCTACATCTTGTGTGACACAAAATTTTCATTCATGGGGACTTCCCTTTTTCTCTTTCCAATACAATTTTTTTGCTTCATTTTTCTGTCAAAGAAGCTCAAATTCAGCATAAGACCAAACATGTTTCTCCAGTAAACACTAAACTATTTTTAATTTCAACTGTTTATCATATAATAAATAAAGAAGACTATTTCAACTTAACTCCTCTCATATTATGGTACAGAGTCAGTTTTAAGAAAGTACATAATTCTTTATTCACCACAGCTAGTGACCATGTTCGTGGAACAAAAATCTGTGTTTATGTTTTATTTCTTGTTTCATATTGTTTAATCATGTTCATGGCGGAATAGAAAAAGAATAATTTATGAGTCTCATTGTATGTATGCTCCTACGACACTCCAACTTTTGGAAACCTGTTTGTTATGATTAGTGTTCTACTCAGATGCTAATCGCAAAAATTATAATTTGTCTTGTTTCTGTTTATGCAGGCCAAATATCGACCGAAGGGAAAAAGGCGTTGTACCATTGCAATTATTGCAATAAAGACATATCCGGAAGGATTCGAATTAAATGTGTTGTGTGCTCTGACTTTGATCTTTGTGTGGAATGCTTTTCTGTTGGAGCAGAAGTCCAGCCTCACAAAAGCAATCATCTGTATAGGGTTATGGTTAGTGACTTCATCTAATTGAGTTTTCATCAAAATGTTGGACTACGTACTTTTTTCTTAAATTATTTTATGTGTATCTAAATTTAACTGAACAGAAATAATTAAGCCTGTGAAAATGTTTGAAGCAGTCTTAGATAGCAACCTTTATTTTCAGTAGGTTTTGCTAATTGCTACACTCTTCATTGATGTCACATTGCTGAAGCAGATGTCATCATTTTGTGTATCCTAATTGATTTATGCAAAACGTGGGAAAATATTATGGAGTTTGTTAAAGCTGCTGAGTACATAATATCTTAAAGACCATTTAAAAAGAAATCTTTTCATAAAATGATTGTGCCAGGTGAACTCTATACCTGGTTTTGTATTTAAGAGTTGACCACTCAGCTAATATGAAAGGGCTGTGCAGTCTTTGTAGCTGCTTGATGGTCAGGCAGAGTCATAAGAACTATATCTATGGTCATCCGCTCGTACAATATGTATTTTGATCTAATCCTGTCAATCAAAGCAGTGCTTCTATTTGATGAAATATTATCATAATTTCGCTGAACTTTAGGTATAATCTTTTACCTAGCGTGCTGGTCGAACTTCTAAAAACAGCTTATTTTGTAAAGTGTGTTTCTAAACTGCTTTCAAAAAAAGTACTTTTGTGGGAAGCCGTGTGTATTAGGCCAATCAATTTAAGGAACGCTTTTAAGTAGCAATTAGTGTTTGACCAAACTCTTAAAAAGTGTTTCGTGTTTTCTTAAAAGGTTTTCTTAAAAAGTACTTTTGGAGGGAAACCTTTTTTCAGCTTCTCTAAAACAGCATCTGCTTCTACTCAAAATCACTTTTTATTCCTCTGAAAGCTTCCCCAAACACCTCAACTTTGAGAAGATTTTTCTTTTATAAAGCACTTTTTTCCTTAGAGAAGCTTGGCCAATCAGTTGACTAGTTGCCTATAGTGGAGCTAAGTTGGATTCATAATGAGATGCAGAGGTGGATCTAGAATTTCTAGAAAATTGGTGCACCACTAATGAAAGGAGAAAAAAGAATGTGTTGAAAGGAGAAAAGAGAATGTATTAAGTGGGAATTGATCTATGTTCCTTCAAATAAATACTGGATAATTGCTCCCAAAGACCGTTTGGTAATCTTAAAGTACCAAAAAAATGACCAGCTTCTTCTTCGACCTTCGTCTTCTTGTTGTTCTTCTTTGTCGTCCTCCTCCTTTGGCCTTTTTCTTCTTCTTTCTCCTCCTGCATCTTTTCTTCTTCTTCTTCTTTGTTGCATCTTCTTTTCTTTTAAAATTTGACATACCACAAACGCGAATCGTTTTGAGTGAATATACAAAAGACTCGAAGCATCTAGAGGATTTCGTATCTAAACTATGGGACTGTTTAGAGGTGATTTTGAGTTGATTGAGATTGATTTTCAAGTGTATACTACAAGTATAGTCCGCACATACATCATGTATAATTAAGTTATTTTTGAGTGTATTATAATGTATAGTTAAGTGTATAGCTCATGTATAGGTAAGCTATATTGTATTGTTAATATATACTTTCTATGACTTAGGGCAAACTATATTATATAGTCAATGTATACTTCGTATGACTTTTTTGGCTATTTTTTATATAAGTAATATATGGCTTTATTTGTGATAAACTAATTACTTTAATGTATATATTTGAAACTAACCCAATAAATAACTGAACATTCAACCAACCAAGTGCACCATCCAACCTTTTTGGAATATGCGTGCGAGCAAACAATATTAGATCAATTGTAGGAAATATGTACATACAATACCTAATTTGTCGAAGAGACATGGGTTCATGTGAATCACAATTTTTAACATAAATCGACCCTCCATGAGATCGAAGATGATAGATAGAAATAATTATGCTCATGAAAAAAGGTTGTTCTAAGTGAAACAAAAAGATGCTTATGTATGAGAGGTGATTTTCATGTGATTCAAGTAAGTTTGATGCTCGTGTTGATATTTGATTCTATATTTAGAGGATTAGAATTGAAGTTCACACTTTTTTATGTGGTTGCTAAAGATTGATAATGGGATGTTTACTTTGCTGAACTTGTCAAACCTAAAACTAGGGACAAGGTTTTTACGAAGCTTTACTCCCGAGTGAATTATAATTATGCTTAATTACAAAGGATGGGATTAATAGGTGGTCGTGTATTCACTTCCCATCTTAGCTGATCAAGGATCTAACTAAAGCATTTTCCTCAGATGTTTGTGTTTGAGGGAGGAGTTCTAGCTCTTTTGTGCTGTTTACTTTGCTTAGCTATATTCTCACCCTTTTATAACCTCTTACTTCTTATGATATATATATATGTAAATATATATGTCTGGATGTGTCTTCAAGGTTTTCTTCTATGAACAGGATAACCTGTCATTTCCTCTCATATGTGCTGACTGGAATGCAGATGAGGAAATGTTACTTCTAGAGGTAGTCTTCCATCTTTCTGCTTGTTCTTAAATATTTCAATCATCACTTACTCCGTCGGTCCCATTTTATGAGACATCTTTTGACTTGGCAAAAAGGAAGACTTTTGAAACTTGTGGACTAAAACAATTCTGAAAAATTTGTGTGGTTGAGAATCA
This sequence comes from Solanum virginianum, assembly GCA_000787875.1. NCBI lineage: Eukaryota > Viridiplantae > Streptophyta > Magnoliopsida > Solanales > Solanaceae > Solanum > Solanum virginianum. Next base: position 51,578 of record DF359039.1, read on the forward strand.
TTTTATTAAGGATACAAGAGGAATTTCAAAGTTAAATTGTTTCCAATTAAAGTAAGGTGACATTCTTTTTGGAACGGACCAAAAAGGAAAGGGTGCCACATAAGATGGGACAGAGGGAGTATTTCCCTATTATATAGTTTGTTTACAATTTCTCTGAAATATGTCCTAGTGATCTAGATCTTATTTATAATTCTGGGAGGATTGAAGTTCTCTTGATTTTAGTTTATCGTCTGTCCTCTTTTTTTTTTTTTTTTTTTTTTTTTTTTTTTTTTTTTTTTTTTTTTGCAGGGTCTGGAAATGTACGGTTTGGCAAACTGGGCTGAAGTTGCAGAACATGTTGGAACGAAGAATAGATCGCAGTGTGTTGACCACTATAATGCCGTATATATTAGTTCTCCTTGTTTTCCGCTTCCGGTAAGTAATCTGGCTAACACAGTGCAGCATTAAAAAGCAAATGCTTCATTATGAAAAGCTGAATCTGCACATTATATTTCTTTAGGAAATGTCTCACGTTATGGGAAAGAGCAGAGAGGAACTTGTTGCCATGGCCAAGGATCAAGGTGACTGAAGAGCTTTTCTTTATCGTATTGTCATTTTTCTTTTTTATATCTTAAGCTTAAATTCTGATTTGGGATGGTCTTCCTTAGTTTTGTGCTTCATACACTTTCTTGATTCAATGCGTCAGTTTTTAATGTGTTCACTGCATGTCAGAATCAAGCTATGCTTTTTCCCTACTTCACATGGGACAGGCCGACGTTTACCTCATTTGGCTGGTTCAGCCATTAGTCAAGAAATTGATCAGTATTGGGTTATAAACAGAATTAGAATTTCAGCATATCAATCTGGGACCCATGCATTTTCCTTTCTCATTGGATCAATAAAAATTATGTTGCAGACAAAAATACTTCTATCCCATGCTCTTCAGAACATCAAAAGAATAACAAAAAGGGGTCATAGCCAGAAATGTCTGGTTTCCGCTTTCTTTCCTAGGCCTGTCGCTCATGCTTAGTAGTTAGCAGATATCATCATTTCTTGATAATTGAGTAATAATGGTGTCGGAAGAAGTACAAGCATATCCACCGTGTTGAAGTGTGTGGGTATCGCATCTAAAAGATTAAGATATTAGAGAGAGTACACTTTAGTTCATGAACTATGTATTCAACAATGCCCCCACGTGTAGGCAGGAAGCCTGATTCTTTTTCTTAGGGCAAACATGTGGAAATTCTTTCAAGTAATGGCGTGGCAGCAAGACTCGAATTCAGGATCTCTGCCCTCTTTGATGACTGATACCGTGTTAAAGTGTGCAATCATCTCATCTAAAGCTATTAGAGAGAGTACACTTAAATTAAATTAACAATGTCATCAATATCCATTCTCAGAATCACATTGTCTCTTAGTCTAATTGAATGTTCATTCTTGTTAGGATATGCTGCTCCCGTGGGAGTTAATGATAAAGAAGAGTCTCCATTCTTGACAGGAATCAAGTATGCTGGTTTGTTCCAAATAAATACAAGTGTCATAGTCTTCTCTATTCTCATACATTTGAACATGTATTTTCAGGATGGAAGATCAACGGGAAGAAAATTCAGCTGGACTTGCCTCAGGTAGTTTGGCTTCTGGCACAAGTGCTACCCTTATAATTGATATGAAATTCTTTTTCATAATGGGTGGCAGTGAAACGGCTTCTCTATCTCTATGAGGTAGTGGTAACCCAGACCCCACTTGTGGGATTCCACTGGGTATGTTGTTGTTGTAATGGGTGGCGGTGAAACATGAACCCAACACCTTTGCCTGCTTGATACTATTCTGTAGTGTATGACTATCTCATCTTAACATTTAAGCTATTAGAGAGAACACTCTCTTATTTAACTTAATTATATCTTCAACAATTTCCTACTCGGCTCCTACTAAAAAGAGACAGCAACATAGAAACAAAATTTTCCAAGTGTCCTGCTAAAGCAATATATATGTGTGTGTAGAGATACAGAAGGGAGAGGAAGAGAGAGAGAGAGAGATGACAATAGAATTGAAAGCAATTATAGTGATAAATGTGGGAAAAATTATTATATCCTTTGGTTTGTTTTGGCATATGTTCACTTTTTTCCCTATCATGTTTGATTTGGTTTCAGTTGGAGGTTCTACTTCTGTTGCATTAGCAGGAGCTGGAAAGAGGACATCTAGCTTACTTCATAGTAAGGAGAATCATGATAGCATCAAAGTGGAAGGTATTAGTTGCTCTAGCACTAAATCACAGAAAATGGTGATGCTTACTCTTTGTGCCTTATTGCTTTATCTTCACTTTAGGATTTGGATATACATATACTAATCTTATAAAGTATTCTTGTCTGGTGATGCTGTTTATAAATATTTTGAAAACCAAATATGGCAAAGAAAGTCTTGCAAGTGTGTGCTTGTTTCAATTTTCTACTCAATTGTGAGCAGGAGATACCATTCCATTGCTGTAGTACTTAGTTTGATAACAGTAACGCTGATAATTCAAAACTATTTACACTTCAAGAATATAGCTGATGAAGTTTTTATTGGTAATTTCTTTTAGAGTATGCATGGTAACTTTTTGATCTGAGAGAGAAATGCTAAGAGGATTTTGTTATTGCACTTTAGGTTGTCCTGCAGACAGGAGTGTCGGGGAGAAAAAGCCTAGGACATCAGTAGATGAGGCACCTTCTATGACAGAACTGAGTGGTTATAATTCCAAGAGACAGGAGTTTGAAATTGAATATGATAATGATGCTGAGCAGATGCTGGCTGATATGGAATTTAAGGAGACAGATACCGATGCTGAACGTGAACTGAAACTGCGGGTATTGCGTATATACAATAAAAGGTCAGTAATCCTCACTGAACCGTGATGTTGGCACTTATTTCCTCCTTTTCCCCAACATATGCAAAAAAAAAAAAAAGAAAGAAAGAAAAAAGGAAGAAGAAGAAGGAGAAGAAGCAGAACGTTAAATGCTAACTCTGTCGATTACTCTTCACTTTTTTCCCCTTGTCCAAGTGTGAGAATGATTGCAGAATTGAGCTATGGTTCTGCAAGTGTTAATTTTTTTGCCACATGTGAAATTGTTAATTGACTTCTTCGCATTAAGATTTTTTTTATTGAATTCAACATTCAACTGATGTATGCTGGTAGAACCACCTATTTTTAGTTTTCCCTGGGATCTTGTGGATGAATAATGGACTTTATCCTGCCTTGAGCTACCTAGCAATTTTGTAAAATCTTAAATGTGCATTTTATGATGCATTTCTCATCTTCTTTCTGAACGAGAGATGCCATTCAATGCAAGTTCCTCTTGCCTATATCAATTTTCAGTTGATTTCAGACTGAAGGTAGTTCAATACAACGTGACATCCCACTGGGTCTGTTGTCTTCAAAAAAAAAAGTGGTTGATAATCTTCCCTATTGTGAGGGCAGTAATCCCAGTAAGGTGCTTCGGGTATTTATGTTGTCGATGTGGATTTTTGAACTATGTATTCATGAGAAAATGTAGCTTTTGAAGACAATTATATAGTAGAGGTCAGCAATTGTCTGCGCTAGTTGCTCTGATGCAATAATGGCTCGTGGTACTCTTAATTTGTGTTTGTTTGTGCAAATCTTCAATCTGTTAATATTCTGCAGGCTTGATGAGAGGAAACGTAGGAAGGATTTTATTTTGGAAAGAAAACTACTTCATCCTGATCCTTTTGAGAAAGATCTCACCCCGGAGGAGAGGGACATATGCCGTAGCTACAGGGTGTTCATGCGTTTTACTTCAAAAGAGGAGCATGATGATTTCCTTAGTAGTATAATCAAGGAGCGCCGGATGGTCAAACGAATACGAGATCTTCAGGTTAAATTCAAAGTCTTGCTACTAGAGTACCTTCCAAATGATAATCCTCTTTTCTAGGCTCTTTGGAATCATTTCTGACTGGTTATAATCCTTATACAAATATTGGAACATTATCAGCTTGGAATCATGTTTTGTTACATATTAAACTTTAGGTTTTTGTGATCATATAATGGGAATGTGTAAAACACAAACTCAATGATATGAAAAAAGTTTGAAGTTATGTTTTTTTTAAAATTTCAACACTAGAATTTACAATCTAAATGTTTCTGTACTCGGTAAGCATTTCGTATAAAAAATTATATAATTTATTTTCTCATATTTTGTCACTACCATGTATAAGTCTACATGCACGCCAACTAGTTTCCTTAACCATAGGTAGTGGTCCATTTTCTTTTGTTCTTGTAATGGTGTTGTTTATACCAACTTGAACACACCGCAACTTTAATTCATCATGTACCTGCTGCTCCAACCAGCACAACTGTTGGCAACTTTGGCCACCAAAATATTGGAAAATGGAAGAAAGCATCTAGTCCCCACTTGTGGGATTTCACTGGGTATGTTGTTGTTGGAAGAAAGCATCTAGTGTATTTTATGTATTATGGCATTGAACCCTGATCTCCTATGGTTTTAATCCCACTTAGTAGACAATTTGGTCACACCCAATAGGTGTTGTAGGTACTAGGTAGTGATTGTTGCATGGGATACATTTCATGTTCTTAAAGCAAATAAAATTTGGCAAAAAGACCCATAGATTGGGTCAAGCATGTACCTCTGGCATATGGGACAAATTTAAACTCTGCACTCTCGTCTATTAAAATTTCTAGTAAGTGGTGTTATTGAAATATTCAGTCCCTTTACCCAGGATGCTCGAGCTGCTGGTTGCCGAACTTTAGCCGAGGCAGAAAGATATGTTGAACAAAAGAGAATGCGGGAATCTGAAGAAAATGTACGTAGACTGAAGGAGAACCCGCAGAGTGGCCCAAGTGGCAAATATTTGCAAAGAGCAGGTCACTTTAAAGTGGAGCATGACAGCAGCCCCAGAGGAGTTGCTAGTTGCCCTGAGATGCTGGATTCTTGTTGCAAGGACTTATCATCAACCACCACACCACATGGTGTTGGAAGTGCTGTAGACAATTGGGATGTCAGTGGCTTTTCAGGGGCTGAGTTACTCTCAGAAACTGTAAGAATTTTCTTTTTCTGCTGCCGCATATTGTTGTTATTTCCATAATCTTCTTTGCTAACATTAACCATGCGACTGATTTTATACGGCTTTGTACATATACGAAAATGGGTATGGATGTGGCTATTCTAATAGTAAATTAATGCCCCAGAAAAGTTATTTTTTTAAAAAAACTTTTTGTTAGTGTATGGCTGTATCCTTTTAATCTTGAGTCTTGACATGCATTTGTGGCAATTGCAAATGCAGGAGAAGCAGCTTTGTGATGAGATCAGAATCCTGCCAACTCATTATCTAAACATGTCCCAAACCATGTCTATGGGGATGTTACGTGGCAACATTACCAAGAAATCAGATGCGCATGGTCTATTCAATGTCGATCCGAATAAGGTGGACAGAGTGTATGACATGCTTGTTAAGAAGGGCCTGACTCAAGCATAATGTTTCTACTTACAGGCTCAAGCATGGTTTTGCTTAGTTTCCACCGAAAGTGGCAATGATGTAAAATTGCTGCCCTGTTGGCTTGAATTCTTCTAAAACTATCTAAACGGTTGCTTTAAATTGAATTAGCTCAAGCCATGGCTGTTCAAAGTTATCACATACGTGTAACGAGAAGAAAAGCCGTGCAATGGATATCCATTGAAGATGTGAGATTCGTAGCACAAGCTTTTCATAGTGTTCCAGTAACATTGCAATTTTTATGGCTTGGTAAGTTATCTGTTGGAAAGAAAGCAGTGTAATGGAGATGTATGCTGCTCTCTGAGGTTTGTGTATACATGAGGTTAATACATCAAACTAGATGAAGAATAATTTTCTCTGGTCAAAAGCTAGTTTTGACAAATGTTATTCTTTTTTCTCAAAACAGGGAAGTTGGATTGAGTATTTATGTTATGTTGCCGGATTGGATATCTATTTTATGTTGATTGGATTGGATATCTATTTTATGTTGTTGGATCGAGTGTCTATTTTATATTGTGTTTGTTGCATTCACGTTAATCTTGGTGATCTGTCAAACTTTCTCCATTTTGTGGTTCTAGACTTGTTGTACCACAAAGAATCACACTCCTTCGAATGTGTGTGTAGAAGTCTGCGCTAATATGTGATTGATATATGTGCCTTTTCTCAATATTTCAAGTTAGTTAATGTAATCTATAATAATTGTTAGGTAGTTTTTTAAATGATATAGTTACTCCCTGTGTTCTAATAAATGTGGCAATGCTAAAATTTGAAGAGTCAATTAAATTTTTTAATTCATTAAACTATTTAGTCTCCTGTTTACGAGACTAGAAATAATTTTGCAAGAGAAGTTGCTTAAACTAATTGGTAGGAGATCAGTAAAGGCTCGAGGATTATCCATTTTTGAAATAAGGATGAGACAAGTGGGTAGTTGCTTTTGTGAATCTTTCACCTCTTCCTTTTGTATTGTAACTACCTCTTGTGCGGTTTCTGCCTCTTCCTTTTTTCTCTTGTCAATCATATTTTCAAAATCAGGTTGGACATTGATGTCTACTAGATCGTGATGATTAAAAGTTTCAATAATTTGATCAATAGCTTGAGTCAAATCAGTTACTATGATTGTCATAATTCAAGCTAGACCTTAGGTGTGACATTGCAATTGAGATTTCCTAGGAAACGCCAACCAACCTTTTTAACATATCATAAGCATTCATCGGTAAAGAAATTAATAATTTATAAATAAAGAGGTCTAAAGCATAATGTCATAAGAAAAGAAACTATACGTATACGACATAGATGTCTCTAACATACTAGAATAGGCGGAGGCTAAGACATGCCTCTAGCTCACCTTCAAGAAAAGTAGAATAAGCAACAATCTCAAAATTAAATGACACGAAAGCAAAACTACAATGTAGAAGATTTGTTCCCACAATCAACCACACATGCTTTTGTACCTAAATTGTCATCTCTGACTGACCATCTGTCTAAGAATGAAAAGTTGTACTAAAAGTGAACTTCCCATGTAACTTTTTTTTGCCAGAATTTGGAAGTAAATTGTGCACCTTTGTTTGAAACGACAGAAATCGACACCCTGGATAACTTAACTATCTCATTGACATAAATCTTAGGCAACTGCTAGGATTGTAATTCACTTTGATTAGAATAAAGTGGACTAATTTACTCGATAATGATTTGAATTGAGTCCTATTTCCCAAGGTGTTATAAAGTCCCACTACGACGCCTATCATTAAAGCAAGTCATATTCATTATCTTTTGATTACCTATTGCCTGGTCCTCCATGCATTTTCTTAGCCTCTAAGGCCAGAATACCAATTAAAATCTTCCTTGATTATGTCATTTTAGCCCGGCACCATGGCATTCAATTTACCTCGTTGAGATACCAACTAGAATCAAAATATACTGGTTGGACTCAACCTACGCAAGCAACCAACAGATCACATGAAAAAACAAGAAATAATCAAAATGATTTCCTATAATGCTTCATAGCTTTTCAAAGATTAGATGTGGACGTCAACACACTAATCCACATAACTCTATTCAACATTTGTTGTTATACTAGGAGATTAGTAACCCTAATTTGCATATCAAGTTGTCTCGATCCAGACACCTATTCTAACACCAATAGGAAGAAAATCAAGACATGCTTTAACTTGTTAAGATAATGGCTTAAAACGTTTCCCAATTCAACTTTCAATATAAAAGATACAATGAAAGTCTTTTAATAACATGGGGAACTTTTCCCAGGAACTAGTCCAAACAGTTATAACAAAATATAATCCAACGTACAAAATATAACCAGACATATATCAGGCGTGGTATTTGAGCTAATCATAATTAACCATGTACCAAGCATCGTATTGAAGTCAATCATAAATATCCAATATAAGACATGGTATGAGAGCCAATTGGTAAACATTGTATCACATGTGTTACCAAGCCAATCAAAAGATATTTTATACCGTACATTATTGAAATTGTTTTTTGTAATTTTAATGTTAGACTAGGATTAAATAAATTATTACAAAAATTATTTCGTGGTAAGCCACCACCATGAAAGCAATTTCGTTTCGATTCTGATACAAATTATTGAAGTTGGCCGCTCACCAAGGTTCACAGTTAACTACTTTCAAACACGTGCACTCATGACCAAAAATTTGGAGATTTTCTAAAATCAATTGCCCAAAAAATATTTAAGAAGAAGAAAAGAGAAAATTTGTTTCTTCTCTTTTTGATGTGTTGTATAATGTTCACAAAAACTTGCAGGCTTATATAAAATATTTCAAGAGGACTTATTGTAAAGAAAATAATTAATTTTGAGAAACGCATTGTAAATATAAATATCATTAAAGAACATTACGTCACATTCAACAGAAACTGTTCTTTTATTTTGAAACAAAAATGTTCTTTTCTTTGTATGTATTTTGTTTTGTCTTCTTTGCATTACACAAAATGAATAAAGGTAGAATTAATTTCACATGCATGATATATGTGCTAATCCATAATCTGTATCAACTGTGGTATTCGAGCCTGTTTGTGTTTAGCTAATTATCAATTTAAGAAACATTTTCAAATTAATACATACATACATATATACATACATATATACATACATACATATATATATATATATATATATATATANNNTACATATATATATATATATATATATATATATATATATATATATATATATATATGATGTTACACGTATATACAAATAACATACATATGATATATATGTTTCATGCACTAATAATATATCAAGTGTACGACACTACATACATAGTGATACACATGACATAAAATGACATGCATTAAATTCATCAATATACCACCACCAAAAGACACCGTAATCATTTCTAGAAGCTACTATAATAATCACTTATTCCATCATATATAGAAACGCAAAAATCATTTTCTACAAAAAAAAAAAAAATCATTTTGTCAAAGCAAGATTATCGGAAAAATCAAATAATCAATAAATAATTTTTCAGATGTGTTCAACTCCAAGCAATCATCACTTCTAATAGTTTATCCATCAAACATTGGACAATTGAGCAAAAGCTCTTTAATTAGTTTGCATGTTTCAAAGCTCAAATGAGCTTTCATGGTGCTTCAGTTCTTCCAATTTAACTCTTTAAATCAACCAAAGAAAATTATCTTGATATTATAAAGTTTACGTGAGAATGAGATAACTGAATTAGATGTATCAAAATTGGAGCCTAAAATTAAAAGATACATATCTTACTTGCATTCTTAAAATCACTTTCGAAAGAAAATAATTTAGTATTGTTATACAAATTTTAGTTTAAACTAAAACTGTAATATTCAAATGTTCTCATCACTTTTAAAAATTATGTAAATTAAGTTAAGATAAAACTAAAAAAAGTAAATAATATGATATGAGTCGAAAATATATGTTGCTAATCATAATTGAAGTCCTCTAGATACGAGGAAAACTCACCGCAAACTGAAAGTAGAGGAACATAACGTAACATCTATGTGTAAGCCTTATCGAGATCTATATCATATGCAAAGTAGTGTTAATACATGAAGAGATCGTTTAGTACAAAAATGAATAATATAGGGATTAGTAATGCAGGGATTAATAATGCAGAAATTATTTATGCATGGATTATTTTTTATCCCGTGTTTGGTTTGTTTTCCATTTAATTTTGTGTTTGGTTGAAAATTCTTTAAAAAATTTCTTTTCAATTATGCCCTTGAATTATTATGAGATTTTCTATTTCATGTAATTAGATCTAGTTGTAAAATAGATAATCTATATTTACACATAAAAATTTGAAAGTTGTAGCTTTAATATAGTATTTATATCTTACACCACTCAACTTTGAGATTATATTTAACATCATTAGACTTTGTTTTATATCAATAAAATCACTCAACTAAATTAATTATAAAAAAAAGGTCTCAGGAAAAAATATTTTTTGTAGATTACGTAAGTATGAACCCACAAATAAATAAAATTAAATATTTAACATGGTAAATTTATTAACTTTTTATATTATGTAATTATGAACCCACAAATAAATAAAATTTATAAGCTAATTTATTTAAATAAATTTAATAGTACAAAATTACAAATATAAAACATAAAATCAAGAAAATAAAAAAGTTAGAGGGATATTTTTGTCTTTACTTATCTAATCTTATGTATTAAATAGAAGGGATTAGCTAATACCATGGGTGTATTAACTAATCCATGGATTAGTTATACATAAACCCAAAATTCATACCAAACATAGTATTAAATAATACTCATCCTACAATCCATGGATTAACAAGCCACTAATACCTCCTACGAAACATCCCAGAAGTGTGTTAGTATATAAAATAAATCTGAGCATGAATAATATACAAGGGATAATCGAAGAACTAGAGTCAACACTAAAATATACAAAAATAAATTATTTAAAACTATCCACTAAATTGATGTTTAAAAAAAGATTTTAAGTGAAATATTGAGTCATGTACTAAATTATTTTTTTAATTGTAAACAATTAACTTAATCTTACAAATCATATAATGTATATTATTTTTAATATATAAAATTAAATATTTACTTTAACAATATCAAATTAATTTTATTATAACTTGTCTTCAAACCAAAGATCCATAAAAGATTAATTCCTGTAGAATTAGTTCACTTTTAAGGTATTAGTAGTAGTATTTATTTTTACTAAAAATAAAACATGTCTCTCTTTTTTTGGTTGAAATAAATCAGAAGTTATGTTATTAAAATGTTGATGGGTAAAAATCTCCAAAGTCCTATTAAAACCCCAATTCTTCAGCAGCCCTAAAAACCCTTTGCCGCCACAGTCCTTGGTCCATTCCATAGTCAGTTGCCATGCCGAAGCATTATCGGCCTGCTGTAAGTTTCTACCTTTTGCTTGCTTAGCTAACTTTCGCCTCTTTTTTCCCTTTCAATTTAGGTATGTTGTTTTTCAGGGGAAGAAAAATAATCCAATGGAGTTCATGGATTTACCTAGGTCAGTTTAGTTTATGGGCTAATCAATAAAGGATTTTTATCTTCGAATTTTCTCTCTATTTATCCTTTAATTTCTTGTGGTTCGGTTATAGAATGTTCTTTGTATTTTAAATTTATGGTTATCTTTTGAGTTTGAGCTATTGGTTGTATAAATTCAATGGCGGAGCTAGGTTGAAGAAAGGGGATTCAAATTATACTGTTCAAATAGGAAAAAATGATTTTTTGGCAGTTGAATAACAAAAAAAATCGAGTGTAAGTGGCAAAGGGGTTTGAAAAATGCTACTTATGAATCCCCACTGGTTATGTTTTTCTTTTTGACGTATAAGCTTTGTTGGTGTCTTTATTAGTGTGCAGTTAATGTCAAAAAGTTTCAGACTTCAATTTGCATGGAAGGGATTTAGGGATGACTTGATAAACTATGCTTCAATTTTGAACTAGTTGGAGTCGGTTATATGTGTCTGTTTTTAAGTAATCCTTTGTACTAGGTGTTCTTTTGGGAAGATCATTTACGAGCTTTTATTGTTCCCTGCGGATACAGGAAGCTATGTATCTTGAAAGGTATTTTCCCCCGTGAACCAAAGAAGAAAGTTAAAGGGAACCACCATACCTATTATCACACCAAGGATATTTTGTTCCTTAAACATGAGCCCTTGCTTGAGAAGTTCAGAGAAATGCGAGCATATGAAAAGAAGATTAAGAAAGCAGTCTCAAAGAAAAACAGGGAGCTTGCTGAGCGCCTGCTAACTCGCAAGCCCAGTTATACCCTTGACATGCTTATTCGAGAGAGGTTAGTTTATCTGATTATAGACATCATTGTTTTTCAGGTGAGCCAGCAGCACAGCGTGGTACTTAACTACTGTTTATCATGATTGTTCTAGGTACCCTAAATTCATTGATGCACTTAGAGATTTGGATGATTGCCTTAGTATGGTACACTTGTTTGCTGCATTGCCTGCTGTAGAGAGAGAGAAGATACCGGTAAACCGTGTCCATAACTGCCGAAGGTGAAAGCATTTTTTCAAGTCTAGGTGTTTTTTGTTAACCTATACACATACTTATCAAACTTACTCTTATCATGGGCTAGGTTGGGTCATGAATGGCAGGCCTACATTGCTCGTACTCATAGACTAAGGAAAACATTTATATCAGTCAAAGGAATATATTACCAGGTATTCTGACTTTGTGGTTCATTTAATTCCCACGAAGATGGTTATATTTTTTCCTTAGCTTGATTTACTAGTCGCTCTATGCAGGCAGAAATAGATGGACAGAAAATCACTTGGTTAACTCCACATGCGTTGCAACAAGTACTTCCTGATGACGTTGACTACAACGTCATGCTGACTTTCTTGGAGTTTTACGAGGCCAGTAACATTTGTATATATCATTAGTTTAAATTTATATTTGTGGTATTTGTTGCTTGTAAGAGTATTTCAACTTAATACCCTTTATGGTAGAAGTCTTGGTCATTTCTCAAGTCTACAACTTTTGCTAGAGAGTTGAGCTGGATAGTAATTCGTATTGGGAGCCGTCTTTTTAAGTGCATGCCTCTAAGAAGGCAAACTCGGGTGGTATGTCGAGATGAAATAAAAAATTAACATGTCTGTGTTTTTATACCATGGTCTCTTGCAAGTGTGCGCAACACTAGTTAGTGAAGTGTAATGTCTATATCGTAAGTCCTTTTATCAAAGGTTTACTTTGGTAAAGGTGTATGCCTTCTGTTGAATTTGAAAATACAGAGCATTTTTGCTTGCTTCTCTCAGTTTTTCATAGATTTACATCTGTAGAGTTATATGCATGTTACTTACCTTTTCAAGAAAGGAGTTGTATGCTACTTGTTGAATTTTAAAGAGAGAGAGGGAGTGGGCGGGGGAGGGGGCAAATGAGAGTGAGTGGCAGAGAGTATTTTCTTGCTTCTTAGTTGATTCCTCCAATGGATTATTACCATATTGTTTTTAAGTTTAACATGTTAAATTTTTCGAATGCAGACACTCCTAGCTTTTGTTAATTTCAAGCTTTACCATTCAATAAATGTGAAGTATCCTCCCATTCTTGATCCTCGGCTAGAAGCTTTAGCTGCTGGTAAGATTTCATCTTTACCTTCTCACTTCAGTTTTTATCAGCTGTTAACAAAATTCTCATATTCCTCTTGCAGATCTTTATGCATTATCTAGGTACCTCGACAACAGAGCCTCCATGACAGAGTCAAAAGCTACTAATTTCTCTGAATCTGATGTGAGTAATGACGTGGGGAAGGGGCCAAACTGTGATGAATCTGAACTTAGACTTGCTCAACTGCAACAACAACTTCCTTCAAATGAACCAGGTGCATTAATGCACCTCGTTCAAAATGCTGCAGCAACTGATGATGATGATGCCGAAACCAGGGAATGCAAAACACTTTTCAAGGATATCAAGTTCTTTTTGAGTCGTGAGGTGGGAGATGTTTCTTTTAAAGTGGAAGAATATATTTAACATGGCATTTTTTGTAATATAAAGAAACTTATATTTTCTTTTTGATAAAATATATATGAAGAATTTTATACCGATAAGAAATTAACTTATTCTTTTCATCCATCTATTCCTGCTATCTTCTTTCATTCCCAAATGTTGAAGGAAAAAATGGAGTATGGTGGTTTATCATTCTGTGATAGCATTGAGCCTTTAGTAAGGGAAGTTCAAAACAGAATCGTTATCTGGATGAGATTCATAGTAGAAAATTGCATTTAATCCCAAAAGATGATGATCATTTAGTTACATCAACAAGGAAATTCAAAATATTTTCTTTTTTTGTGACATCATTTTCGGGTTGGTTATGAAATTTTCATTTCAAATGTAGCCCTATGAGATCTATGTAGTCACTCTGACAAATTAATCTAGTTGTTATGCCTATTATTTTTGCACATTCATCTCATTCATATTCATTACATTTATTCTTTGAAGTTTTGACATTTCTCTTTTCATGGAAGAATGACCTTCTGAATTTATATCTTCTATGAATCCCCTTTTTGCCCCTTTTCCTGCACTTATCATGCTGTTTTTAGGTCACAGCTATGGCTATAATAATATTGTTGTGACTGGTGCGCCTGTGCATCCTTTTCCTTTTTGTTCTTCTTCTCATTTATCATGTGTTGCTTTTGTCTCTCATGCTTAGGTTCCCAGAGAGTCACTATTGTTTGTTATCCCTGCTTTTGGTGGTATTGTTTCTTGGGATGGAGAAGGGGCACCATTCAAAGAGACTGACCAGAGTATTACTCATCAGGTAAGGTTCTATGAAATTGAAATTTTGTACAAATATACCAAATCTGGAAACACTTCTTGAAATCTTGCTTTAACATGTATCTTGTGAAATTGTACATGTGATACAACTTGTTGATACTTCTCTAGATCCTCCTTCAATGTTTTCACATGTACAAAATAACCTCACATCTTTCTGGTTTCTTCCTTCTCTTGCTTATATTGTAGAATTTACTTGTAAAGGGAGTTGTGACCATTTGATGGCAACAGTGATTTGGCGTTGCACTTCAATAGGTGTTGTGGCTTTGACTTGACACACTTTGTAAGAGGCAAGCATTGACTTAAAAAAGAGTTTAGCAAGTTGCATTTTGTGGTCACGATGCCAATGGTCCAACACTGAAATGATGATGATGTGTGTATATTATAGCTAAACGAGGTTCTTCTGTCCTCTTAAAGAATGAATATGCCTCCGGTACCTAGGTCAGAATGGTGAAAGAAAGAGAAGGAGAAGCAACAAGGTAGAGTAATCAGTCAATTATTGGGATCACGACCTGCTGCAGATTATGTTGTGTTTGGCCTTATAAGCTTGCTAAGCCTCACATCCCTCTCCCCTTCACTTATTAAGTGGAAAATAGTTGTCAGCCTAAGTTATTCTATCAGTACTCATTAGGACCGCAACCTTCTGCAGGTTATGTAGTGGTTGTCCTTATAAGCTTGCCAAGCATCACCTTCTCTCTCCCCTTTATTAAGTGGAAATCTTTTGTCAGCATACATTACGTATTTACAGCTGATTTAATTTAGTAGTGCCAAAATGGAGTGTGTGCCATCCGATTTGACATTGAAGAGTTTACAATTATATTTTAGCCTCTTTAGTTTAGGACTAAGCCTAATATACCTAATGTATACTCATTTAGCCATGTGCCAACTTATCTGGGAGTCTAAATGCAAATTTTAAGAAATAGTTGTTTGTTTGAGGGGTAGTTGATCAATTCATTGATCGAAGTACCAACAACAACAATAACAACATACCTAGTGGGATCCCACAAGTGGAGTCTGGAGAGGGTAAATGTACACAAACCTTACCACTACCTCATAGAGATAGGGAGGTTTTTGGAAGACCCTCGTCTCAAAAATATCTAGCCCCATAAGCAGAAGAACTAGATATTAAAAAAAGAAAGACAAAAAGAAAAAGAAAAAGAAAAGAAAAAAAGAAAAAACAACTAAAATGGAAAGCAAATGGTAGTATATAAATACAATAAAAGTAACAAATATAAGATGGATAATGAGAACCGTCAGGGGTTGGCCTGGTGGTAATAGACTTGAGCCTTGGGGTTTGCTCGCTTTCAAAGTCTCAAGATCGAAACCCACTGGGTGCAAACAATTTCTGAGGGCCATCTGACTGGTAAAACCTGAATTAACCGTGGTGCACTTGCGGGAAACTCCTTGCCGAGGGCTTGTGCACCCCCGGGATTAGTCAGGGCTCTAAGAGACTCGGACAACCAGTGCAAATCAAAAAAAAGAAAAAAACTAAAAAGAGGAAGAAGTGCATTTTGGTTGCTTCTCTTCTCCCTTAAACTGAAACGGAATTTCCCTCTGTAAAAGTTAAATCTCGATTTGAAGTCTATTTCCCCGGTAACAACGATTCAAAAGCTTCACAAGTTGGAACTTAATCCATAATATCACATTTTCCTACAAACAAAATTAAGAGACAAACTTTGATAGTAATCTAACATCCTTTCCTTTCCGATGGATAATGACAACACAAACTATAAAGACACGACTAATCCTACTAACCTACAATATCGCAAGGCCAGGACACCATCCTACCCCTACTAGCCTATTAGCATCCTATTCTAATACGCGACCTCTACTCCTTTTTATCTAAGGTTATGTCCTCAGTGAGATGAAGTTTCACCATATCTTGTCTGATCACCTACCCCCAATACTTTTTCGATCTACCTCTATCCCTTTGTGTTCCCCTAACATGTAGCACCTCCTAACAGGAGCGTCAGTATTTTTTCTTTGCACATGCCCAAACCATTGAGTCTCGCTTACCTCATCTTGTCAGCCACAGAGGCCACCCTAACTTCTTCTGCATGGTCTTATTCCTAATTTTCTCACCCCTGGTACGTTGACGCATCCATCTCAACATCCTCATCTCCGCAATCTGCACCTTTGGATATGTGAGTTTTTGACTGGCCAACACTCCATCTATAAAGCAATGACGGTCTAACCTCCATTTTGTAAAACTTGCCTCTAAGTTTAGATGGTATCCTCTTGTCACACAATACCCTAGAAGGAAGCCTCAATTTCATCCATGCTACCCCAATACGATGTGTGACATCATCATCCATATCACTACTGCCCTGTATGATGAACCCAAGATCGTTAAAGCTACCTCTCTTGGGAATAGGTTGAGTGTCAAGCTTCACTTCAATGTATGCTTTATCCCTCGCAACATTGAATTTGCACTCTAAGTATTCTATTTTGGTTTTGCTCAATTTGAACCTGTCGGATTCCAAAGTGTCTCCGTGCCTCCAACCTGTCATTAACTTTATTTTGAGTCTCATCAATCAGTAATATGTCATCCGCAAATAGCATACGCACCTCCTCCTGAATAGACCGTGTTAGCTCATCCATCACTAAGGCAAAAAGAAACGGGCTTAACACAGATCCTTGATGAAGTTTCATCTCAACAGGAAAATACTCCGAGTCTCCTCCCATCGTCCTTACCCAAGTTTTGGTTCCGTCATGTCCTTTATC
The DNA here is from genome assembly GCA_000787875.1 of Solanum virginianum. Lineage (NCBI taxonomy): Eukaryota > Viridiplantae > Streptophyta > Magnoliopsida > Solanales > Solanaceae > Solanum > Solanum virginianum. The sequence goes on from DF359039.1 coordinate 68,589, forward strand.
ACCATAGTATACACCCCTCGAACACCTTTCGCCTCTAGACATCTCCATAGGACATCCCTCAGAACTTTGTCATAGGCCTTCTCAAGATCAATGAATACCATGTAAAGTTCCCTCTTTCCTTCCCTATATTTCTCCACTAGTCTTCCAACAAGATGAAGTGCTTGAGTAGTCGATCACCTCGGCATAAATCCGAATCGATTCTCCGAAATAGGCACTTTTCTTCTCATTCTCACCTCCACCACTCTCTCCCAAACCTTCATAGTATAGCTTAGCAACTTGATGCCTCTGTAATTGTTACAATTTTGAGTATCACCCTTGTTCTTGTGCAATGGAGCCATTGTACTCCATTCATCGGACATCTTAGCAGTCTTCAGAGTATCATTAAACATCCTAATCAAGCGCTCCATATCACCAGTCTTCAGAGTATCATTAAACATCCTAATCAAGCGCTCCATATCATCCTTACCCATGCTTTTCCAAAAGTCCACCCGAACCTCATCGAGTCTGATCACTCTCCCTCGAATCCTACTAATAGCACGTCTAACCTTGTCAACTCTGAAATGCCCGCGTAACCAAAATCTCGATGCCAAATCACCCAGCTCAATATCTCTATCCCTTTTTTCGTTAAGAGTTTATGAAAGTAAGCTTGCCATGTTTGCTTAATGGAAGTCTCATCCACCAACACCTCACCCTACTTATCCTTGATGCACTTCACTTGGTCTAAGTCGTGGGCTTTTCTCTGTTTGTTTGGCGGGCCTATACAATCTTTTGTCCCCGCCTTTTTTTTTCACCTAACTCAAGATACAAGTGTTCAAACGTCGTTGTCTTAGCACTCATGACCGTCATCTTCGCTTCTCTTCGTCGTCTTATAAATATCGTTAAGCTTTCGTTTTTCATCCTCATCTATACACTCTAACCACTTTGTATAGGCAATTTTCTTAGCTTTCACTTTGCCTTGAACTTCACCATTCCACCACCAATCACCTTGACGTCCACCAAAGGTCTATCTCGAAACCCCTAGTACCTTGGTAGCTACTTTTCTAATGCAACCAGCAGTAGTTTCCCACATGGTGTTCACATCTCCGCTACTATTCCAAGCCTCCAAACTACTCAACTTTTTTCCTTATCTCCCGAGAAAGGGCTGGAGTCGGGCCTCCCCATATAATCCTCGGTTGGGCATAAATGGTCTCCTTCCTCTTATCCCTCTTAATCACTAAATCCATCACTAGAAGCCTATGTTGAGAGGAAATATTTTCACTCGAAATAACCTTGCAATTCTTATAAAGGCTTCTATTGCCCTTCCGGAGGATTAAGTAATCAATCTCAGTCTTAGCTACCGTACTAGGAAAGGTAATCAAGTGGTTTTTCCTTTAATGGGAAACATGAGTTACCAATAACCAACTCAAAGGCTTCAGCAAAATCCAAGAGAGACGTCCCACCTCCATTCCTCTCCCCAAAACCAAAGCCTCCATGAACATCGTCAAAACCATGCACATGCCCAAACCATTGGAGAGACGTCCCACCTCCATTCCTCTCCCCAAAACCAAAGCCTCCATGAACATCGTCAAAACCACGGGAGGCTGCATCGATATGTCCATTAAAATTTCCTCCAATGAAGATTTTTTTGGTGTCTGGTATCCCTTTCAACCTCATCCAAATCCTCCCAAAAGAGCTTTTATGAGATTGTAATTGTTAATTGGAACTTCTATTTCACCTTGTTGCTGTCTCTTTTGGTTTTATATGAGAAAATAAGCCCTAGCACTTGTCAAGCTTATCTGTACAGGAAGAATATTATAGCTGCTGATATGTTACATGAAGCTGTGGCTTTTTTGTGCTGCTCTTGTACAGTCTGTCGTATTTATTAAACAGAATTGATAGGTATTATTAACCAAATTAGATGGAAAAAGCTGGTTATGAAGCATTTTATTATTTATCATAGCTTGAATAAAATGAAAATAGGTTAGTGTTTTAGGATGTTCCTGATCAAAGGTGCTGTTAGGATCCAGTATGGCAGTATCTACAGAAAGACATCCAATTGCATAATGTGTAGCATTAATAATGGAACTCTTGTGCTTAGGGAAAGTGTTCTTATACAGATTTTGAAGCATTCTTTTAGTTTTGTACTCCTGAAATATTTGGTTCTTGCGCTGCCGTTCATATCATCATATACTCGTGCAGATTGTTGACCGGCCAACTCAGGGTCACAAATTCCTTTCCCGAGAATATGTCCAGCCACAGTGGATTTATGATTGTGTTAATGCACGCATCCTTTTACCAGTTGAGGAATATATTGTGGGAAGGTATTCTCTAAATAAGATTTATGTAGTCCTTTAGTTTTCTATTATTTATTTGCTAACAATAATAGTCAACTAAACAGTGTAATGAATGCTTAATATTGTCAACAGGATTCCTCCGCCACATTTGTCACCTTTTGTTGATAATGAGGCAGAAGGCTATGTTCCTGAATATGCAGAGACCATCAAGCGTCTACAGGCAGCTGCAAGAAACGAAGTGCTTCCAATGCCTGGGGTGGGCAAAGAAGATTTGGACGACCCTCAAAATTTACTTGTGGAAGGCGTTATTGACCGTGCTGAAGCTATTGAAGTTGCCGAGAAAAAGCGGAAGGTACAATTTAGATGAGAGATCCGAGAAGAAGAGACATGGTTTTATTTACCTTTAAAAGAAGCATTTGCTTGGAATCTTGGCTAAATTTTTATGATGTCTCTCCAAGAAGAGCAGTGTCATCTTGGACTTGCCTAGTGATGTTTTAATACTAGATACCTATATCTAATAGCTTTCCTGCTGATTTTTTCATTTATACTTCAGTGCTACACATTTTTTCCAGCCTAACAGAATTTGTATGGTGCAGATGTCAGTTCTTCAGAAGCAGTACCATGATGAACTCAAAAAAGAACTTCGAAGTACCCAAATTTCTGCTGATTCAGATGGGAATAAGGAGAGTGTTTCTGAGCACGTTGATACTGGAGAAGATTCTCTTCCAGATTTAAGTCAAATTTCCAGGGATGCAGACAGCATGTCTAAGATTGTCATGCCACGTAAAAAGCAGAAGCTACTGAAAGCTATGGAGGTAATGTCTTTGATGCTTTCGTAGTTCCACACTGTGTTATTTTTCTGTACTTTATCATGGTTGATCTATTTCAGTAGCTGCTGCTTTGGTTTTTCTTAAAACAATTAATTGGAGAAGAAATGCCATTGAATATGGTGCTTTATGCCTTATAACAGAAATGCCTTAGGTCAAGTGGTAACAGTTATTGGTGCTACTAAACTACACAATGTTACCTCACGTCAACTTGGTTCATGTTATCTAGCCATCTAACTTACTGCCGTATACTTTAGTTTGTCTTCCGAACTACTTATTTCAGAATCTCTTGTACAGAAGCAGACACACCTTATAACTCGCAGCACTTCTGTTCATCTTCTTGTGTTTCTCATGAGGCTGCTGGGAGACCAGGCTCATCTTACTGTGCAAACTCCCCTTATAACTCACAGCACTTCTGTTCATCTTCTTGTGTTTCTCATGAGGCTGCTGGGAGACCAGGCTCATCTTACTGTGCAAACTCCCCTTATAACTCACAGCACTTCTGTTCATCTTCTTGTGTTTCTCATGAGGCTGCTGGGAGACCAGGCTCATCTTACTGTGCAAACTCCCCTTATAACTCACAGCACTTCTGTTCATCTTCTTGTGTTTCTCATGAGGCTGCTGGGAGACCAGACTCATCTTACTGCCTTTTTTCACTATGTACATTATGAAGTTTTCTTCGTCTTGACTGATTCATGTATACAACTATCTTGCAGATTGGCAAAGAGCGGAAACAAGCTAGTGTTGATCGTTTGAAAGAGAGGAAGAGAAGAATTGAAGAAGGAAAGAAATCAGGGAAATAAGCAACGCAACATCCTGTGATCTGAAATCGTTTACTGTGTTGTGCTGTTATCCTTTTTTTTTTCCTTTCGGATTCTTAGTTCTATAATATTGTGTATTACTGCCAATTTGGCTGAAATTTTGCTACCGTAGGTGGTGTGTTACGTTTAGTATTGTGTCTTTATTGGATACAGTTTCTGGGCAGCTTAATACATACGCCTTGTTCTTGGATATGCAAGGGAATATTAAATGTTTAATTGATCTAATAGATGAAGATTGAATTACTAGAGAGATTTGTTTACTAATTGATGTACAAATAAGATGGAATGGAAATGATCTTCGATGTATTTCCAAATGTGATCAATTTAGTCGTCATATATGTAAGGAAAAAATATAGTGAAAAGGATTTAATTTGAAATTATTTACTCTTAATAGATCTAATTTAAATTATTTATCTTCTTATTCTACTTATTCCTTTTTATTTTGCCTTGGCGTGATGTTAGCATAAATATTCTGACATATACTTTGGCTGTACGCGCGCGTGCGCACACACATATATATACCACACTGGTGTCATATAGAATGAGTTTAATCCTCTATGATACTTTGGCGGTATATTGATACTCAATTGGTATCATATAGGATTATGTTTTCTTTCTGGGTATGTTGTTGAAATAAGAAACAAATAAAAAATTATTAAACTCTAAATTATTAGAAAATATATATACTCCGTCGGTATATTGATATCCTATCGGTATCATATAATTTTTTACTCTTTTTTTAATAAATAAAATAATTAAGAGAAAATTATTAAAGTTACAAACTTATTTATTAAATTTTAAATTAGTCAAAAATATATTCTTTGTGATAGTCTATCAATATATTGATACCATATTGGTATCATATAGGATTGAGCTTAATCCTTCGCGATACCCTGTTGGCATATGTATACCCTATTGGTATATCATACAAGGTGGGTACTGATGTCAACGCGCGAATTTTAATATTAGTAGAACGAATTTTAATAGTATGAGGTTAAAGGACATGAATGTAAATAGTTTGCTTTAAAGAGGCACAAACTTTGTTTTCCCTAGACAATTGCTATAACTGCTGGCAGAATAAATTGAAACTCTTATTATAAATGTAAATAGTCTGCTTTAAAGGGGTACAAACTTAGTTTTCCCAAGACAATCACTACAACTGTTGTCAGAATAAACTGAAGCTCTTATTATACAGACAGTGCAAGGTACACTGCCTCAAGAACCAATAGTTAATTATTTCATTACTTTGCATCATGAACAAATTGTATGTCAACTAACAATAGAATGTGTCATCTAAACTGCTTGCTAAGCTCAGTTGACAACAATCAACAATTACAAACAAATGCAGCAATAACATTTTCCTAATTAGTAGACTTCAACATGCCATTGCTTGTTCTTTTTGAGTTGTGAAAGCTTCTGCTCCCAGCTCTCACCTCTCTCCTCAGCAACCCTCTTCAGGGTGTCTTGGATTCCGGGCATCATACCCTTCAAACCACAGAAATAGATGTGTGCCCCTTCATCCAGCAGTTTGAAGATCTCATCGCTGTATTCCTCAATTTTATCCTGAACATACATCTTCCCACCTTTTTTGTTTTTTTGTTCTCGGCTGAGAGCACGGTCATATCTGAAATTGTCTGGGTAGTCACTGAGATACTTGGTGAACTCATCATCGTATAGAAGGCTGTCAGTGTTTGCAACCCCAAGGAAAAGCCAAGCAAGGCCATTAAACTTGACTGGAACTGACTCCATGAACATGCGACGAAGGTAGCCTCTGAAAGGAGCCACACCAGTTCCAGTTCCAATCATGATGTGTGTGGCATTTGGATTATCTTCAGGTAGAAGCATTATCTTACCAGAAGGACCTGTGAAAACAGCCAAAGGGGCGATCAAACAAAGAGATAACTAAATCTTGGTGTGTTTTCACCAATAAATATGGAACCCACCAGTCACCAACAAATTATAAGAATTCAAGAGAAAATCTTCGAGTGTTTCACCAATAAATATAAAACCCACCAATCACCAACAAATTATAAGAATTCGAGAGCCACATGAAATAGCCTATTTAATTGTAAATCATCGCGGCGTTTGATTCTCAGCAGGGTATCTTATGGAGAAATTAGAATCGCGTGGTTAGAATTCAGAGGATGAAGGTGACGGCGTAGGAAGACCATCGAGAATAAAAATTCTTTATTAGGAAGTTTGTAACTAAAAGGGTTAGTGACGCCAAATCCAAATCTAGAAGGGACATACAACAGACTAACAGAAGGCAAGACTTACTTCCTTGTAGAAAATAGGTATTCAAGGATTCATCATATGATCAGATAGTTGAGGTAAAAGATTCAAGAGATGGAAGGCACTGATGCACTCTTAGGAGAAAAAGTATGACATATAAGCTGGCAATTTGAAGCACACAAATAAAAGGCAAATATTGTTAATCTGTTATGCTGTACAACCTAAAGGGTCAAATGCACAACATAATTTTCTGCAGACAAGACCACTTTTAACAGTATGCTGCCTCAAAGATCATTTCTTTGTCCCTCTTATGAAATGTTCGAAAAACCTACTCATTGAGCCAAAATGCAAATGAAATTTAATTGAGAATGCAATGTATGGAAGACCATAGTGTTGACATTTAAAGTATTTTTTGAATAACATCTGTAAAAGGACTATTAAGATTTCACCTGTGATCTTCACTTTGTCACCAGGCTTTCGAGTTGCATAGGTAGTTGCTGCAAACACCATTTTTGGATGGGTCTTCTTTTCCTGTCTCAGGATCATAGTAGACAGCGCGTCTGACACACAAACTCGCCGTTTTCCCATCAAAAGAGTCCCCATATCTGGTGGATGCAATTGAATATAAACGAACATTGTGGGGACTCCCTGGTTTCTTAGGGTTTTCACCCTGAAAGAAATTAAAAGTGAGACTCTGAAAGACTGGTGGATGTAGAAATTATACAACCTTATACCGAGGCTTGGTATAAAAAAGAAGGATAAAAGCATCACGATATCACTTTTTTTTATAATTTTTGCAACGCAAAAGGGGTCCCAAACTACAAAATGTTCAGGTCAAATATAGCCGGACGTCAATAGCATCAATGACCAAAACATCTGAAAAGCAGAAGCTAACCTACAAGCCTGCAAAGGCCAAGACTGGATGTAACACAGTACATTTTTGGTGCCCCTTCCATCTATTGGGATGTCAAAAGTGAAAGTAGTAAATATAACAAGTGAATTGATGGTAATGTCCTATTAGTGACAGCAACAAACACGGTTGTACGTCAAACTGAGTACACCTAGTGGAGATGTGTCTAAAGCAAAGTGGACATGGATTTTATTCAAAATGTTATATAACTCATCCTATAAATTCAAACAGGCTAAAACAAGAAATCTATTCAATTCGCAATTAAAAAAATAGGAAAATGGAGACACAACTTACAGGAGGAATGACACCATAACTTTGTCCTTCCCAGTAAGGAAGTTTGCCATCATGATCAATGACAATATGACAAGTCTCCCCGGGAGCTTTTGGGCCTACAATTCTTTCAACAGAGACAATTGTTGCTGTGTATGGCTCCTTGGGCTTGTAGATATTCAAGGGTGGTTCTTTTGCATCTTCAAGTGATAAAGGTGAAACTGAAACCTTGGCTTTGCTAGCTTGTTGCACTGACATGCAAACAATGTATTGGCTTCTGGATCGTGCCGCTTTTAGATTGATAGATGGCATAAAGATGCATGATTTATCACTAAATGTTAAGCTTGTAGCCTGTAAGAATGAAATGCATATCAAACAGTCATTGAAACAGAAAAAACAGGTGATTGCATAGATCAGGAAACACATATTCAACTAAGTGTGGATGTCAACTGATGTAAGTAGCTATCAGCCTATCACATCCTACTTCATTTTTCTTTCCTCATTAAGTACGTTACCAGAGTTCCTAATGCCCTTCGACTCACATGATTTTTGTTCTTTATTCGTTTTATGGTTCAGTTCATCTCTCTAGTTTTGTTCCTTTTCTTGTGGTACTTGATGCCCATGTATTTTTATGACTCACCTTGGTGCATATTGCATTCTCCATAATTATTTTACTGATGAAAATGGAGAACATGTTCTTCAAACAAATGTGCACTAGAGTTAAGCAAGCAAAATCTAAAAACTGTATGCAACCAATATAGGATATTTTCATGCTGATACATATACCAATACATAGCAACAAAAAGACCCAGAAATGACAACAAATGTGCTTATTTGGAAACATCTAAATGATTCAAGACCACAAAGCAGACAAAGATGTACGAGTTACTTATAAAGAAAGAAACTTTAGGATATTTGCCTATTGTTGATCATGTAAAAATTAAAATATGAAAACAATTAAGCTTTAGCAAAGATGTGTTGATCAAAGAAATACATCTCTGGAACAGAGGGAAACAAATCCCGCTCTCCACTATTTCTCAAGTGATTCTTGACGTAACAGCTTAGAGACAGGCCAGAAGTTATGGAATACATGACATCTGCATTTTTTCAGGAACAAGGATATATAGAAGCTAATATCCACAAAAGAATTGAGTGAAAATGTAAATCAGGTTACTCCCTTGGAAATCACCAATGTATGCTGAAACTCGAATCATAATATTCTTCACTGGCTTAAGTACATACCCCCCACCCTGCCCCACTTCCCATCCACATTTGTAAGAAATCCCTTTGACAACCCCCTGGAAAAGCTTTACACACCAATCCTTTTCCCAACCAAAGCTTTTACACACCATTTCAGCCTTTGATCATTTTTTTCCCCACAAGTGTATGTCAAGCACCAATGTTACCGTGACACATGTCATTAACTAAAAAAAAGTACTTAAAATTACAGTCCTCCACTGCAAGAATCCAAAAGGCAAAGAACCCAAGGGAAAAATATTCCAGTGACTGTAATCTCTTTTCAACAACATTTTCATCTCCTCTTCTATCAACCTCTCAATTCTCAAGAAGTAAACCCCAAATACCAAAACCTTCCTAAATCTACAAACCCACTGGCAAAACCCATGGCCAGTTCTTGTTAATGCCATTAACAGACACAAACAGAGTTTTCGCTACATGATAGACACACAAAGAGCCAATTTTTCATGCGCCATGTGTTGCTTGTGGATCATACTCCTCCACTTCTGCAACCCTTGCACAATCGCCGCCAATTCAGATTTTCACACCCACAGCCATCATAGCATACTTCTTCCTTGAGAAAAGTGACCTGTGTCTTGGACACCTTTTCCAGCTTCACTTCTCTTCCCAAGCTTTGCAGAATCCAAACAAGTCATATTTGGTCTTTTCTAGCAAATTGTTTGGATTAGTCCCTCGCTCATCTTTTTAATAGGTCTGGTTTCTCATTAATTAGATAAAGTATTTACGTTGACAAAAACACTCTGATTTTTACACCATTGGGATAAATTTGGGATCAACAAGCGATCTTTTCTTAAAAAAAAAACTCTTGTCCGGTTTTGAAGCATCTTTTCATGAAGTCAAGATATTCAACTTGTGTGCAAGGAGGATAAAGGAGAAATGTCGAGGAATTAAAAAGTTGGGATTAACGACGGCAAAGCACAAATAAAGGAAGTGAAGAATGAGGTACCCATGAGAGATATTCAAGAAGAAGGTCAGTTGGGAGAGTTGAAATGGTTGGTCTGGCGTTGAGGGAGGTGGAGAAATTTAATTTTTCTATATTACATGTGTAAAACAATTTTAGAAAATGAAAGGGCTCAAAATAAATGAATAGATTTAAAAGTCGGACACATAGCGTCCATGTAAAGCTTCTGACTAGAGAAATTTGCATTTACGGGCTTCTTTTGAGTGTAGAACACGTGAGTACAATGTAGCTAAAATGGTGTGTATTAGACATAATTTAGGAAAGGTTTAATGTATAAAGTTTTTCCATGAATTCAAGGTGTGTCAAAAGGAATTTCATTAAAAGTTGCAGGAGAGCAAACTATGCGCCTTCTTCATAGTACTAGACTTAGATTCAAGAGAAATAAGTAAAAAAAGTAAGGCTCAGATACAGAAGTAATTAGCCATGAAATTCACGATTTCCCGTTACAGGATAGACAAGGTTAGCTTTCTAGGAGCACGGAGAGATCTTAAATGAAGCATATCAGTTGTGAATAATTTAGATCTTTGGGAAAATAGAACCATCAATATTTTGTCTTATGATAAACACAAGTATGAATACATAGTAACATAAGTTAAGAGATGATTGAACCAGCATGAATGTACAACGTACACATACATAGTTGATCCAAAATATCATTTCATTAAACTTTCCAAATTTAGCGCATAGTTGGAAAGCTAATTCTAATCAAGATCAATTGCATTTGGACCACTCAAGGGGGGAAGGGACATTGATTGTGACAGCCAACAATTGGACCATTCAACATGTACACATCATTCAACAGTTTTGGGACATGCCAAACTCAAATAACTGAAGCAATGACAGTGACTGATAAAAAATACAAAACCAGTTTTTCCTTTTCGTTGAGAAAAACAAATCAAACCCCTCAGTGCTATTTACAGTTTATAGCAAACAATCAGTAAAAATATTGAAGAACCTTAAACGAAGATCTTGGGAAGGAGGAATCCGTTTGAAGAGGAACCGCAACTGACAACTGCAAGAAAACCCATGAGATGGATCCAGAAGTAAAGTCAAGAAACGAATTTAGTGGCTACCAACTTCATAAAAATCGAATCTTTTTTTAAGTATGACTCTACTACATAAAGAAAATTCAACCTGAGATACAGCTGAATGAGCCATGATCGGATCAACATCCTAATTATTCTATTGCCCGTTACAAGGATGGCAACTCTTGGAACCTCAACCTAAGAAAAAATTTGCAAAAGGAGAAAAATGGAGGATGGTTTATATAAATATATATTGGGGTTTTTCCAGGAAAGAAGAAATGGGGGAGGGCCAACTGCGCGGGATTATAGTGATCCTTTGGAGCTGAGCAAAGGACAGAATACAGATTAATGGCTTTTCATAGTTCCATTTCAACCATCAGGAAGGGTAAATATTCAACCTTGCGTCAGCTTTACAAATTTCGAGATTCAACTAAGAGTGTGGTAGGCAAACAAATTTTTTTGAAAATTATTTTATAAGTTTTTCATATCTGGCAGGCATAGGTATTTTAAAAAATATTTTTTAAATTAATTTAATTTTTTTTAAAATTTAAGAAAACTAGAGAAAATATTTATCAAAATTCTCTTTCTAACCTCTAATTATAATTTTTTTTCTTACCGTTACCCATACCTTGACCCACCCATCCCCTAAAAAAATATATATCATCTATAAGTATAATGATTTGAAAAATGATGTATAAAAAAATTGAATTGTATTTTTGTTATTTTAATTATTTTATCTCAGAATAAATTCATCCAAAATTATTTTTCACTCATAAATATGAATAATGATTAAGAGATATTAAAAATTTATTTTAAAAATATCTCATTTTGTTCATCACACCAAACATGTCCTTAGTATTATTTATTACTTTCATGCCTTCCTTTCTCGTATATAAATTAACCCCCTAAGGGTGTTCATAGTTTGGTTTAAAATATTAAATAAATTGATACCTCTACATAAATATCTTTGAATATAATAAAAAGAATTACAAAAAAGATCCCTCACATTTAAGGTAATTTTAAATTAGTCAAAAGTTAACATTTTTAGTCCTTTTTAGTCATTCTTTAGGTGCTTTCATATATTATTGTGTGTAAATATATATTTTAACTTTTTAGTGACTTAAATTCATAACTTTGAAGTCTTTTTTTTTTTTAGTAATTATGCATTTCAGTAGTCTTGGCTACTAGTGTTTGCCATGGCTTAGTTTGAGTGGGTCACATTCCAGTCCAAGAGAGAAATCAAAATGTTAGAGTTTCTCTTTCGTGTATAAATAGTTCCTAAGGTACCTGCTTCTACTTGTTTAACAACAAATATTGGAGGAACTACAAAATTGATAGTGTTACCATAGATCCTTCTCTTTAATCCTTTTTTTGCCAATTCATCAGCTACTTTGTTTTCCTCCCTAAACATGCTGCTCCCTAAACATGCAACAACTCCACTTTGTCCAACCTGTTCATCAAGGACTTGCAATCACAAATCAAAATATCATATTTTAAGTGGCCTGTGGATGGCATTCGAATTACCTCTTTTGCATCCGTATTGATCACCAGCGGAATAAGTTGATGGCTTATAACTATTTGTAGCCCCCTCTTGAGTGCTCTAAACTCAGCTTCAATAGGGATCGTGTGGGGGTAAGACTTGGGTATAAGTCTAACTTTGGAGTTAGAGCTATAAGATACTTATCATTTGAGCAATCCATCTTGTCAACACTTTAGTTTTTGTCAAATTTTAAATACCATTTCCAACTTTACACTAAAATTTATACCAAATCCTATTTGGACGTAAAATTTGATATTTTGAAGCTCTAAGCCAACATTAAATTCTACGTCATTTTAGTTTGTAAATGGTGTTACACCAAACTTAATGTAACACTATTCACTTTATTGAATATATTATGATACAAAATTTTCAACAAATCCCAATCAAATAACAAAAATATATTATAATAATGAAGAGATAAAGAAAAGGTGTAAATTTTGGTGCAATAGAATAGAGTTGAATTGATTTACACTAAAATGATGAAAATAGTGCTAACGTTATTTTAATGTAAAATTTGGTGTTAAAAGATTGGAGATGCCCTACAATTTAGTCTCTTAGATTTGACAAAAACATTAGAGAAAAAAGATTTAATCATAAACACCAACAAAATTCAATCAAATCCTAAAAGATGTAACACAAAAAGTTATATTAGACGCTAAAAATATATTAAAATTAATAGAATTATGTCTCAAAAAAATGACATTGAACTCTAGAAATAAATCAAAAAGTATACCTGTAAATGTAAGTTCATTCTCTATTGATCGTCAAACTATTTTTGAAGTTTTCGTGCTTTTAGAATCCACAATAATGAATTTTAATTTTTCACGTTAATCTTTAATGATAAAATACATCATAATTAACACTATTATTGTATTACTAGACATTAAACACCTGCGCTAGCGCAGACCCAATATATATTATTTCCTTATTTCAATTTATATGATATACATGAAATTTGGATAGTCAAGCAAATTTTTGTATGTATTTTTTTATAAAATATTTTAATTTATTAATTTATTGTGGTTTATAGTATTTTATACATCATTTTAAAATAATATATGGTACTCCTTCTATTTCAATTTACGCGGAGTTTATGAAATTAAGAGAGTCAACCAACTTTCTTATTTGATTCTTAAATCTTTTGATAGTTAATTTATTAAGAATTATAATATTTTTACGTCATATTTAAGCAATACTATAAGTTACTCTTTTTGTTCCAATATAAATGACACATATGAAATTAGAAAGTCAACCAAATTTGTTACATAATTTTTAAATATTTTTAATTGTTAATTCTTATGAGTAATAGTCTTTTGTTGAATTTCAAGAGTCATAGATGTTCTGCCCGCTTAAGCAAACAACTGATGTAGACATGTCGTCCAGCAGCTGCGTGCTTCTTCACACTTATATATAATAGAAAAAAATAATTTATCAGGGTAATATTGTAAAATTATAGTTGAAGAAGTTGATGAAATAATCAATAGAAACAATATAAAATCAAGTAGCTGAAGCAGACACGTCAATCGCCAACTACCTGCCTAAGAAAGACCTAATTTATCATAATTTTAATATTTACATGACTTAAAATAATTTATTAGGGTGATATAGTAAAATCATAATTGAAGCAGTTAAAAAATAATTTATCAGGGTAATATGTTATATTTGTCTCAATTAATAATATATGTTACTTATTTTGTTTTAATTTATGTTGCACCAATAAAATTTTGAGAGTGAATCAAAATTTATATTTATTTTTTAAACATTTTTAATTGTTAATAGCTGCAGTAGCTGGAAAAATCATTTATTAGGAGTAATATTGTAAAATCAAACACTTGACGCACACATGTTAATCGACAACTGCTCTTAAGAAAAATGATTTATTAGAGATAACATTATAAATTCATAATTGAAGCACTTGAAGAAATAATTAATAAAAATGACATAGTAAAATTAAGCAATTGAAACAAGTACGTCAATCAACAGCTATCTACTTAAGCAAGTAGCTGAAACAAGTCTGTCGTCCAACAACTGCCTGCTTAAGCTGATTTCCTAGACTTTTGTATAATAGAATCGAGGTAAAATGTTATTTTTGTCTCAATTAATAATATATATTACTTATTTTGTTTTAATTTATGTTGCACCTATAAAATTTTGAGAGTAAATCAAAATTTGTATTTATTTTTTAAACATTTTTAATGTTAATAGCTGTAGTAATTGAAAAATAATTTATTAGAAATAATATTATAAAATCAAATAATTGAAGCAAATATGTCAATCGACAACTGCTTTTAAAAAAAATAATTTATTAAAAATAATATTATAAATTCATAACAAAAAAAACAATTAATAAAAATAATACAATAAAATCAAGCAGCCAAAATAAATACATCAATCAACAGTTACCTAAGTGAAACAGAAATGTCGTCCATGTAACGACCCGTTAAGTCGTTTGGCATATAGAGTTTGTTATATTATAAA